>PJEM01016245.1:0-20786 GCA_004023845.1 Helogale parvula | reverse complement strand
TTCCAGTGCACATGGAACATTCTCCAAGATAGATCACATACTGGGGCATAAAGCAGCCCTCCATAAGTATAAACAAATAGAGATCATACCATGCACACTTTCAGATCACAATGCTATGAAACATGAAATTATCCACAGGAAAAAGTATGGAAAACCTCCAAAAACGTGGAGGTTAAAAACCACCCTACTAAAGAATGATTGCGTTAATCAGGCAATTAGAGAAGAAATTAAAAAAATATATGGAAACCAACAAAAACAAAAATACAACAATCCAAAATCTCTGGGATGCAGCAAAGGCAGTATATTGCAATCCAGGACAATCTCAACAAACGAGAAAATGCGCAATTACAAAATTTAACAGAGCACCTACTGGAACTAGAAGGGAAGCAGCAAGAGCACCCCAAACCCAGCAGAAGAAAAGAAATCATAAAGATCAGGGCAGAAATAAACAATATAGAACCCAAAAGAACAGTCGAACAGATCAATGAAACCAAGAGTTGGCTCTTTGAAAAAATAAACCAAACTGATAAACCTCTAGCCAGGCTCCTCAGAAAGAAAAGAGAGAGCACCCAGATAAACAAAATCATAAATGAAAAAGGATCTATTACAACCAATCCATTAGAAATACAAGCAATCATCAGAGATTACTATGAAAAATTGTATGCCAACAAACTGGACAACACAGAAGAAATGGAGAAATTTCTAAATGCACAAGTACTGCCAAAATTCAAATGGGAAGAGATAGAAAGCATGAATAGACCTATAACCAGTGAAGAAATCGAATCTGTTATCAAAAATCTCCCAACGAATAAGAGCCCAGGGCCAGATGGCTTCTCAGGGGAATTCTACCAGACATTTAAAGCAGAGCTAATACTGGTTCTTCTCAAATTATTCCAAAAAATAGAAATAGAAGGAAAACTTCCAAACTCATTCTACGAAGCCAGCATCACCTTGATACCCAAACCAGACAGAGACCCAGCCAAAAAAGAAAACTACAGACCAATATCCTTAATGAATACAGATGCAAAAATACTCAACAAGATACTAGCAAATCGAATCCAACAGCACATAAAAAGAATTATCCATCATGATCACGAGGGATTCATTCCTGGGTTACAGGGCTGGTTCAATATTCACAAATCCATCAATGTGATCCATCACATTAACAAAAGAAGGGAAAAAACCATGTGATCCTGTCAATAGATGCAGAAAAAGCATTTGACAAAATACAGCACCCTTTCTTCATAAAAACCCTTGAGAAAGTCGGAATAGAAGGAACTTACCTAAACATTATAAAAGCAGTTTATGAAAAGCCCACAGCCAATATTATCCTCAATGGGGAAAAACTGAGAGCATTCCCCCTGAGATCAAGAACACGACAGGGTTGTCCACTCTCACCACTGCTGTTTACCATAGTGCTGGAAGTCCTAGCATCAGCAGTCAGACAACAAAAGGAAATCAAAGACATCAGAATTGGCAAAGAAGAAGTCAAACTTTCACTTTTCGCAGATGACATGATACTCTCCATGGAAAACCCAATTGACTCCACCAGAAGCCTTCTATAACTGATTAATGAATTCAGTAAAGTTGCAGGGTACAAAATCAATGTACAGAAATCAGTTGCATTCCTATACACCAAAAATGAAGCAGCCGAAAGAGAAATCAAGAAACTGATCCCATTCCCGATTGCACGAAAAACTATCAAATACCTAGGAGTAAACGTAACCAAGGGTGTAAAAGACCTATATGATGAAAACTATAGAAAACTTATGAAAGAGATTGAAGAAGACACCAAGAAATGGAAAAACATTCCCTGTTCATGGATCTGAAGAATAAACATTGTGAAAATGTCTTGACTACCCAAAGCAATCTACACATTCAATGCAATCCCCATCAAAATTGCATCAACATTCTTCTCAAAGCTAGAACAAACTATCCTCAAATTCGTATGCAACTACAAAACACCCCAAATAGCCAAAGTTATATTGAAGAAGAAAACCAAAACGGGAGGCATCACAATCCCAGACTTGAGCCTCTACTACAAAGCTGTCATCATCAAGACAGTATGGTATTGGCACAAAAACAGACACATAGACCAATGGAATAGAATAGAGAACCCAGAACTGGGCCCACAAATGTACGGCCAATTAATTTTTGACAAAGCAGGAAAGAGTATCCGATGGAAAGACTGCCTCTTTAGCAGGTGGTGCTGGGAGAACTAGACTGCAACATGCCGAAGAATGAAACTACACCACTTTCTTACACCATACACAAAAATCAACTCAAAATGGCTAAAGGATCTGAATGTGAGATAGGAAACCATCAAAACCCTCGAGGAGAAAGTAGGAAAAAACCTCCTAGACCTCAACCACAACAATTTCCTACTCGACACATCCCCAAAGGCAAGGGAAATGAAAGCAAAACTGAACTCTTGGGACTTCATCAATATAAAAAGCTTCTTACTGCAAAGGAAACAATCAAGAAAACTAATAGGTAACTGACAGAATGGGAAAAGATAGCTGCAAATGACATATCAGATAAAGGGCTAGTATCTAAAATATACAAGGAACTCACCAAACTTCACACCCTCAAAACAACCCAGTGAAGAAATGGGCAGAAGACATGAAAAGACATTTCTCCAAAGAGGACATCCAGATGGCCTACAGGCACATGAAATGATTTTCAATATAACTCATCATCAGGGAAACACAAATCAAAAATCACACTGAGATACCACCTCACGCCTGTCAGAGTGGCTAAAATGAACAAATCAAGAGACTATGGATGCTGGCGAGGGTGTGGAGAGATGGGCACCCTCTTACACTGTTGGTGGAAATGTAAACTGGTACAGCCCCTCTGGAAAACAGTGTGGTGGTTCCTCAAAAAACTATCCATAGAACTCCCTTATGACCCAGCAATAGCCTTGCTAGGGATTTACCCAAGAGATACAGAAACGCTGATGCATAGGAGCACATGTACCCCAATGTTCAAAGCAACACTGTCAACAATAGCCAAATCATGTTAAGAGCCTAAATGTCCATCACCTGATGAGTGGATCTAGAAGATGTGGTATGTATACACAATGGAGTACTTCATGGCAATGAGAAAGAATGACATATGGCCATTTGCAGGAAAGTGGATGGACCTCGAGGGTGTCATGCTAAGCGAAATAAGTCAGGCTGAGAAGGACAGATACCATATGTTTGCACTCAGGTCTAACAGGAAAACAGGAGAAACCTAATGGAGGACCAAGGAGAGGGGAAGAGGGAAAGAGATTTGGGGAGAGAGATGGACGCAAAACTTGAGAGACTATTGAATGCTGAAAATGAACTGAGAGTTGAAGGGGAAGAGGGAGGGGGGAAATGAGGTGGTGGTGATGGAGGAGGGCACTTGTGGGGAAGAGCACTGGGTGTTGTATGGAAACCAATTTGTTAATAAACTATTAAAAAATTAAAAAGAAAAAACATAACAAAATAAAAAAATAAAATCCTTAATAAGGTGTATAGCTTCTTATTGGTACAGGTACGAATTAAGATAGATCTAATGCACTTGTTATAACTTGTTCTTTGAAATAGATTTATTTTAATTATTTTAATGGTAGATGTATTCAATTGAAGATTAAAAAGATATTTTAAACTATTATCCCATGTGACTTCGTTTTTAGTTGGAAAATAAGGGTTAAGGAATACTCCTTTAACTTTTGCAAATGAAGCAGGAAACTTTCTTATTTCTTTCCCAGAAGGAACTAAGACTAGGAAGTGGTAAAGTTTTATACCTCTTTGATATACCCCCTGCTCCTGCATAGATTAACCTTAAACACTTGAGGGCTTTTCAAGGCTTTTTGCCCCTCGAAGTTTTCGTTAGAATTTTTGCAGATAATTTCTATTGTGTTCATTTGTAAGTGATTTAAGCTTATATTTATTTAAGAGTCGGTTAGAGGCACCTGGATGGCTTAGTCAGTTATGTATTCGACTTCAGCTCAGGTCATGATCTCGGGGTTTGTGAGTTCGAACCCTGCATAGGGCTCTGTGCTGACAGGTCAGAGCCTGGAGCCTGTTTCAGATTCTGTGTCTCCCTCCTTCTCTGACCTGCTCATGCTCTGTCTCTCTCTGTCTCAAAAAATAAATAAACTATAAAAAATTTTAAGAGTTGTTCTACAGCAAATGCATTATAATAACATTGAGTAATTTCCATAGTTTTGTTAACTCATTAGAAAACATGTCAAAGAAGAATGTGATATCTCTACTTACTAAATTGAAATAACCAAGTGGTGTCACATTACCTTGGATAAAACATTATAAAATATTTATAATGGTGAATACTCTAATGAACAAATACTTAAGAGTTTGTTGTGTGTTTTATTTGTTTTGTTTTGTGTTACTCATAGCACTAAATGGATATAATAGATAAAGAAATAGTAAAAATGACTAATTATGTTCAGTTTGAGTAATGAATCATGGAAAACTTTCATTGGATAATTCTAAAAAATAAGTCACACTTATACACAACTATGTGAATATATTCTTCTTTTAAATTTTTTAAATCTTATTTATTTGTTTTGAGAAAGATAGAGATGGGGGAGAGGAAGAGAGAGGAGAGGAGAGGAGAGAGAGAGAGAGAGATAGAGAGAGAGAGAGAGAAAAGAGAAAAGGGACAAAAAAGAGTGAGAGAGAGAGAGAGAGAGAGAGAGAGAATCCCAAGCAGGATTGGCACTGATGCCCAGGAGCCCCTATGTGAATATGCTCTTGAAGCTTGTACCTATAGTCTTCATCAGCTGATTAATTTAAAATGTTCAATTTCAGGGTGTCTGGGTAGCTTAGTCGATTTAGTGTCTGGCTCTTCACTCTGGGTTTGGTCATGATCTCACATTAGGTAAGACTGAGCCCTGCACTAACAGCACAGAACCTGCTTGGGATTCTCTCTCTCCTCTCTCTGCCCCCTCCTCTATTCCTGCTCTCTCTCTTTCCTCAAAATAAATAAATTAATTAAGAAAAAAACTTTTGAATGTTAAATTTGAATCTATGAAGGCATTCTAAGAAGGAGAATAATGTTAGAGTTCTAAAAAAAAATAAATCAGTGGTTGAATAGAAGATCAACCTATGATAAGAAGTGATTGATATTTCAAGAATTACATTTTTTTCTTCCCTGTGTGATATACAGCTCTAGCATTTGTCCCTGAGAAACTAACATTCTCCAAACAGAGTCAGAAAATGAAAGAGAGAGAAACACTTCTTAAGTATAAATTCCTATTTTATATTCATACCAATTTTTCTTGCATATACATATACTTTACTTTCAATTACTATCACAAATATAAGTATCACAAATACTTCTATAGAGTAAATTTTTCGTTTTCACTAGTACACCTCTTAAGTCCCTCCAACTTTGGCATTTCAAGATCCAATGCCTGATGCTTTCCAGATGCCACAAATTCAAATCACCATTCCTGAGGGCATTTCCAGAAGTTTGCTAAAGTTAATAGTGAAGTTGTGGTGTCAGAGTTAAATTCCCTAGTATCAACTCTCGAAAAATGAGTTATGAGAATAGATGTCTATGTACATGGAGCTATATCACGAGACACTTTAAGATTGTGTTTTATACTATTTCCCCCTAAGAATCAATTTGAGCGACCATTTATGGTACCTGCCATAGAAGGGCACTTTAGAGGCTATCTTCCTTTGCCTACATTATTTCTCCAATTCTGAGCCTCTTCCAAATAAACTACTTGTACTGGTATTCATATTTGACTATATAGTGTAATAAGACTTCAATAAAAATCAGTGGTTAGTTCTAATTTCCACAGAATATCTCTGAATATTTAAATAATTATTTTGGTCACCTCACTTCTCCAAAGTTTCCGTAAGAAACCATCATTTGATTAAAAGTTATTTATTTTAATCTCTTATGGAAGTCTTGTTCTTCATGGTTCAGGGGTCAAAACTGTATAGTTTATTACCTAAAATAAATGGGCAGTCCCTAAAGGAAATTATATTCAAACACATACATCTAAACAAGGTTTACAATAAGAGTAACAAGAATGAATGTCACACGGGGAGAGATTTCTCTGAAACTTCATTCATATGAAAAACCAAACACTAAGTGAATAAGAGCAAAGGAAGAATCTAGTTTAGATAATGACTCAGGGTCCTATTGGATTTACAAGTTAGAAACTTTAAACAGATAGTTTAAGTTCTTAGAGTTGTGTTATAGTGTATATCAGTCACTAGTATTTATTAAATGTTGATATTTAAGTTTCAGGACGTAAAAAATATTTTAGTGTTTATTTATCATTGAGAGACAGAGACAGAACATGAGCATGGGAGGGACAGAGAGAAGAGGGAGACACAGAATCTGAAGCAGGCTCCAGGCTCTAAACTTTCAGCGTGAGCCCAATGCAGGGCTTGAACCCACGGACCGCGAGATCCTGACCTGAGCCGAAGTCGGACACTTAAACCACTGAGCCACCCAGGTTCCCCTTAGGTTGCATGATTATTAAGTATAAAGAGCTAAGTAATTAAAGGCACATACTCCATTTACAGAATTAAATTCTAACAGCCTGTATTTGGCACTAAAAATGCACTGATTACATTCTTATTTATTTTTAATTTTTCCCACAAGAATATATTATGTTCCTCATAAAATGGTATTAGGTATACTAACTTTAATCTTAGTACCAATGCAAAAGGAAAAAATGAATAGCATCCAGGACACAGGAAATGCTTGGTAATTTGTTGATTGAATGAAAGATAAATAATTTAAGATCCTACCATATAGTTCCCTTTTGCATAAACAGATAAAAAATGTAGAACATATACGTGTGTTTCCTAATTAGATGCTACAAATACTTTAAGGACAATGAATATTGGTAGAGCGATCATAAAACTTTGGGTTACTTATCTGTACCCACCTAATTGGTGGGTTTAGGCCATTTGTCTAAGAGGAATCCTCTGTGTTGCCCTTTGAAAGGCATCCTTAACTTCCTTGTTCCTCAAGGTATAGATAACGGGATTCAGAGCAGGGGTGACCACAGTGTACATGAGTGCAGTAGCTTTGTCTGTTTCTGGAGTGTGTGCAGTCTTCGGCTGAAGATAAGTGAACAAGGCAGTGCCATAGAACAGAGAAACAACCAGGATATGAGATGAACAGGTGGAGAAAGCCTTGCGTCTGCCAGCTGCTGAAGGGATGCTCAAGATGGTTACAAGAATTCGCAGGTAGGAGCACAAGATGAGCAAACAGGGAGTCATGATGAAGATTACAGAGACAGCAAACATCACAACCTCATTGTGAGAGGTATCAACACATGCCAGTTTCACTACAGGCATGATGTCACAGAAAAAGTGCTGAATCTTTCCTGTTCCACAGAAGGGAAGACTGAAGATCCAGGTGATCTGGGCTGATTCTACCACCACCCCGGTGGTCCACGACGCTGCAGCCAACTTCAAACACATGCTAGGGCTCATCAGGAGAGTATAATGCAGCGGGTAACAAATAGCTACAAAGCGGTCATAAGCCATGGCTGCTAGCAGGCAGCATTCGGTCAGTCCCAAGATGGCGAATATGTACATCTGAGCTGCACAACCACCCACACTTATGGTCTTGGTCTCCATCAGCAGATGCACCAGCATCTGAGGCACCACGCTGGTGATGTAGCACATCTCCAGAAAGGAGAGGTTAGCCAGGAAGAAATACATGGGGGTGTGCAGGGAAGGGGTGACCGAGATCAGGAAGATGATGATGAGGTTTCCTCCCACAGTAAACAAGTAAATGAGCAAGAACACTACGAAGAGCACAGGCTGTAACTCTGCTAGAGAAGAAAAAGCCACAAATGTGAATTTGGTGCAGAGGGACTGATTTCCACTCATCATAGGCTCAGAGCCAGACGTCTGTGGAGATAAGAGAGGGGACAGGTAACCCTGAAGGGAATCCAGTCACTGAGCATGGTTGTCTGTCAAACCCCAGCAAAGGAACCCTCCTAGGATCAGTGGTCTTAACTGAGAGCATAGATATTTGGATTTCTTTACTAAATCTTTCTAAATAAATCCCCAATTCATAAAGATGCAATAATTCTCCCTGATTTTGATATCTATCTCTTAGAGTGCTTTCATACAAATTTTAAAAAATGGTTTTCAGTACATAACCTATATTTTTTGGTTTTATCTTACTGATATTCTAATCCTACACCAGGGTTATGTAAGCAATATATAAAGGTATTCTGATTCTAAAGAAGTTACACAAAACTCAAGTGTAATGAGTAAAATACAAAGGTACTATATTCAGATTCTGAATTCTACACTTTTCTTTAAGCCACAATTAAGGGGTTAGAAAGGAGTATATTTCCAGCCATTTACCTATTACTTTCCCATATATGTTTATTCATTCATATTTGAAAATAATAATCCAATGATAAGGCAGCTAAAAATCCATGGGAACCAAAACTAACAGAATCTCCTTTCTACTGCCTCCATGTCATTTTACAGGAAATTGTGAATAAGAGAACATACCTAGAACCACAAAGTGAATTTTCTTTTCCTTGTCGGTCTTCTAGACCTTTGATGATTCCAAATTGTTGATGGAATAGGCAGTATTTTTATTCTGACAACAGACCGCAGGGATTGTATTCACTGCACAGCTTAATTAGATTTCTCTCAAGAGGATTCCTTCAGAAATGACAACAATGAACATTCAATGTGACTCTGATTTTTCTTTTTTGAATATATTTTCCAGAGATAATTTTTGCTGTTAGTTCCAGTACTTAAGGTGCAAAATAAAAAGTCTCTAATAGATTTCCATTATATAATTGAAATAATTATTGGAGTTAAGAGTGTTTGCCACAGTAATATTCTGTAAGCTCCTCTAACATTCAGTGACTATTCAGGTCTTTGTAATATTGTAGACAGATCACAGGGCATGAAAAAGCCTCAATAACACCACAGATGGCTTTCATTTATTTATTATCTGTGTGTAAATTAACAAATAAAAACCTGATCTCAGAAATTCCAAATTTTCAATGCACCTAAGTGGAATAATTTGTCGAAAATGTGAAAAATGCGGTTTCTGCACTTCCTCAAGCAGCAAAAAAACTCGTTCATTCTGAAGGATCCTTATTCTTTAAAGATTTTCTGTTTATTTTTGTTTTTCCATTTTATGGAGCTATAATTGAAAAATAAAATTGCATATATTTAAATTATACACTTGTGCTCGTTTCGGCAGCGCATATACTAAATTATACACTGTCACAATTGCATATATGTACACATTGTGAAATAATTAACACAGTCAGGATAATGAACAGATATATCACCACACATTATTATCCTGTCATGTGTGATGGCAATGTTTAGGATCTGCTGTCTTAGCAAAGTTCAAGAACACAATGCAGTATGATTAACTAATGCCTTCATGCTATACGTTAGATCCCCAGAACTTATGTGTCTTATAACTGAACCCTTTGATCAATATCTCTCCGATTCTCCTTCCCTCCAACTCACTGTACCATCTGCTTCTGTGAGTTCAATTTTTTTAGACTCTAGAAAACTCAGATCCTATAGTCCTTGTCTATTTGTTTCTGGCTGATTTCACTTAGCATAATGCCTTCCAGGTCATTTGATGTCACAACTGGTAGGATTTCTTTCTTTTTTATGGCTGAATAATATCTTTCTTTAACATTGGTCTTAACAATGATTTTTTTGGATTTGACACTGAAAGCACAGACAAGGAAAGTATGCGAGGGTATATCAAATAAACATGTGAGGTTACATCAAATAAAAAAGCCTCTGTACAACATAGGAAAGACAGCTAAGAGCATGAACCAGACTGAAGTTATTTATGAGTAAATAGAAATTAAGAAGTGAAAGGAACCAATGGGAGCATAGCATAATACACTCTAGTTTCATCCATGTTGTTGCAAATGGCAAGATTTCATTCTTTTGATCACTGAGTATTATTCCATTGTACATATATATATATATATATATATATATATATATATATATGTATATACATATACACACACACACACACACACACACACACGACATCTTCTTTATCCATTCATCTGTCAATGAACATTTGGGTTTGTTCATAATTTGCCTTTGTATGATAGTGTTCCTATAAACATTCTGGTGTATATTGGCCTTCAAATCAGCATTTTTGTATCCTTTGCACAAATACCTAGTAGTGTAATAGGTGGGTAATAGAATAGTTCTATTTTAATTTTTTGAGGAACCTCCATAGTGTTTTCCAGAGTGGTTGCACCAGTTTGCATTCCCACCAACGATGCAAGAGTGTTTCCCTTTCTCTGCATCTTTGCCAACTTTGTTTCTTCCTGCATTGTTATTTTTAGCTATTCTGACAAGTGTGAGGAGGTATGTCATTGTGGTTATGCAGCATGAACTAGGTCAGTCAGAGAAAGGGAAATATCATTTCACTCATATGTGGAATTTAAGAAACAAAACAGATGAACATAGGGGAAGAGAAGGAAAAATAAGATAAAAATTGAGAGGGAGCCAAACCGTAAGAGATTCTTGAATACAGAGAACAAACGGAAGGTCACTGGAGGAGACTTGAGTACAGGGAATCAGCTAAACTGGTGATGGGCATTAAGGAGAACACTTGTTGGGATGAGCACTGGTTGTTATACACATGTGATGAATCACTAAATTCTATTCTTGAAACCACTACTACACTAATTGTTAACTAACCTGGATTTAAATTTTAAATAAAGATAATGACAAGAAAAAAGAAAACCAATGAGAGCAACATGTAGCAGAAGCTTGGTCATGAAGAGGAGGAGACAGTCAGGATAAGAAAACAAAGGACAGGAAAAGATTTTTATTATTGTTACTTATTACATTTTAAAGATGGAAACCATGAGCCTGTTTAATAGCTGGTATGAGGAAACCATCTATAAAGCTCTTCCTCCTTCATTTAGGAAACAAAATAGTATAACATTTATTTTAATTTTTGAATTAAAGTATTAACATAGAAAACCATGAATATATTAGGGTAGAAGAATTACAAACAGATATTTGCCATATTATGATCTCTGCCTCGAGTACTTACAGTGTTTGATTTGAAATAAAGATTGTATTAACTTACCACTTGTAAAAGTAGTAAGATAGCCTTTTTTTTCCTTCAGATTTTTATTTAAACTTTAGTTAGTTAACATAAATGCAATACTGGTTTCACAAGTGGAATTCAGTGATTACTTACAATTCTCAGTACTCATCAAACAGTGCCCTTCTTAATAATGTCAGTGATGATGATGATAATGATGACGACGATGATGATATCAATGATAAATGGTCAATAAGAGTAACTAATATTCTGTGCTTAGCATTTGCTACATGCATATTTGACCATTTATTTATATTACCTCATTTAATTTATATGACTACTCTCTGAAAGAGTATTTGTATCCCCATTACAGGCACCAGGAAACTTAAAAACAGAGTTGTTAAATAATTTCCCAAGGTAATTAGGTACAAAGTTATGAAGTTGAAGTATGGCTCTCTCACTTAATACCATCATATATAATAGTTTTCTTTTTCTCTATCTGTCCTCTGCTCTCTTTATATATAAATTGTGGTGAAATATGGTAGCAGTGATGTAAATCAATATTGTGAGGTTGGGAGGAAAGAAAAGATAAACCTATGATAGAAAGAGTGCCTCCAGTCATTCTGGTTATTCACCTCATCTTCAAAGAACTTCTCTTTCTCTTAAGGAATGTGACAATAAGTGTTTTCTACTTTTCCCTTTACAATGCTGAGGATGCAGAACAATCCTTAGAGATAAAAAAAATAATACACTATCTATATATTACCTAAGCCCTTCTAATATTTCAATGATTTTTAAGACATCTTTAAAAGTCACACATACTAGGGGCACCTGGGTGGCTCAGCAGGTTAAGTGTCTTACTCTTGATTTTGGTAGGTCATGATCTAATGATTCTTTTTTTTTTTTTTTAACATTTATTTATTGAGAGAGAGGAAGACGCAGAATCCGAAGCAGGCTCCAGGCTTTGAGGTGTCAGCACAGAGCCCCACGCAGGGCTCAAACCCATGAACCATGAGATCATGACCAGCTCAAGTCAGACCATTAACCGACTGAGCCACCCAGGTGCCCCAATGCTTATTTATTTTTGAGAGAGAGAGAGCACGAGCAAGGGAGGGGAAGAGAGAGAGAGAGACACACACAGATTCCGAAGCAGGCTCCAGGCTTTGAGGTGTCAGCACAGATCCTGATGCGGGGCTCAAATCCACGAACTATAAGATCATGACCTGAGCTGAAGTCGGCCGCTTAACTGACTGAGCCACCCAGGACCCCCATGATCTTATGATTCTTGAGTTCAAGTCTCACATCAGGCTTGAGCTGATGGTTCAGAACCTGCCTAGCATTCTGTTTTCCTTCCCTTCTTCCCCTCCTGGGCTTGCACTTGTGCTCTCTCTCCCCCTCAAAATAAATAAATAACCTTAAAATATTTTAAAGTCACACATATTAATATTTAAAGAAGAGTGTTTATTAACAACATAAATACTAACAAACCAAACAACCAACAAAGTAACCTTTAAACATATACAACCAATCAAGATTTTAATTATCTGTGTTCATATATAATTGGCTCACCACTCTGACACTCTCACTTTATTCTTTTTAGACATTAACCAAAGAAAGATATTTGCCAATCCTACAACACAAAAGATATTCTGTCACATGCCAGTGGGGGCGATATAAGCTATTTGAATGACCATCATAAAAAATACTAAAAATCAAAAGTTGCTGAGAATGTGAAAAATGGGAATTCTCATAAACTGCTCACCATTGCTCAGAATAGTTTGATAGCTTCTTATAACTTCAGACTGATGACCTTTCACACAGAAATTCCACTCTTAGATGCTTCCCCAAGAAGAATGAGTATAAATGTAATATACACAAACACAAAAGACATATATGTGAATATTTATAATACCTGTGGTCACCAGAGTCTAACCTAGAAACAACCTTAGTGTTCGTTAACAAGTGAATAAACAGATTTTGTTTTACACATACAAGACCGCTGACAATAGAATGAGCAACTGACTCACTCACCCTCATGATGAATATTTAGTTGTGTAAAAGCATGGAAACACAAAATACCATTACACTATAGGATTCAATGTACTGGAATTTGTAGAGTATCGAACAAAAATCTGTAGTGATAGAAATTAAAGAAGGTTGCATTAGGGAGTGGAAAATTGACTGTAAAGTCCACAAGAAACTCTGGAAAATTTTAGTTTTTTTTTTTAATTTTTTGTTTTAAACAGTTATATAAAGTTGCCAAAAATAATTGAACTGAGCTGAGTCCTGTATATTATATTATTAGTTAATTATCTATATCTTTCAGACACAGACCTCAGAGATATTTCGGGACTTGGTTTGAGGCCACTACAAGAAAGTGAATGTCACAACAGTGAGTCAAATAAATTTTTTATTTCCCAGTGCCTATGAAAGGCATGTTACACTATACTGTAGTCTATTAAGTGTGCAATAATGTTACATCTAAAAAATGTACATGCCTAAATTAAAAAATACTTTATTGCCAGGGGTGCCTGGATGGCTCAGTCAGTTGAGTGTTTGACTCTTGATTTCAGCTCAGGTCATAATCGCAGAGTCATGAGATTAAGCCCCCACACCAGGCTCTACGCTGAGCATGGAACCTGCTTAAGATTCTCTCTCTCAACCTCTTCCCCTTACCCACACTCATATTCTCTCTCTCTCAAATTAAAAATATACGCTACAGGTAAAATGTGCTAATCATGAACTGAGCTTTCAGTAAGTAACAATCACTGTTTATAGATCACCATAATATAATATTAATAGTGATGAAAAAGGTTTGAAATATTTTGATAATTACCAACATGTGACACAGAGACATAAAGGAGCAAAATGACACTTACAGACAACTCACCAAATACAGAGTTGCCACAAACCTTCAATTTGTAAAAATAAATAAATAAATAAATAAATAAATAAATAAATAAATGTTGTATCTGCAAAGTGCAATAAAACTAAGTATGCCTGTATATCCACATATCCATGGAAAGATATGTAATTTAAGAAAATTATCTGGAATTATACTATTATCTGCATATAGCATCCATTTTTCCTTCATTCTAACATTTTTTTTTATCTTTTAGTGTTCCTTAACTCACTGCATTACACAGAAAAATATTTCACGGTTTCATATCATCTTATGATTCCCTTAGGTTTTTTTTTTGTTTTTGTTTTATGTAGATACACTTTTTTAGATTAAGAAAGTTGCATTTTGTAATAACCAGCCTGGGAAATAGCCCCCTACAATCCTCATCTCCAGCTATTCAGTTTCTTCTGACACTGCAGAAATGACCATGTGTGATCTACAAGTTTGTGTAATAAAATAGGGACAGTGTGTTAATTAGTTTGAATGTGGTGATTTATTTCACAATGTATATATATATATATATATATATATATATATATATATATATATATATATAAATCATCAACTTGTACACCTTAAAAATATACAATTCTTCATTGTCACATAGATCTCATTAAAAAAGCTCTTGTTAAAAATATAAAAATTAATTTTAAAAGATGATCTTGGATCCTGCTTCTTACTCTTTAGAATCACTGCTCTTGGAGAGGCCAGCTGACATGTCATGAGAAATCGAACAGCACATGGGAAGATTTACATGGCAAATTGCCAATATACGGAACCAACTCAACAGCAGTGTACATGAGCCATCTGGAAGCAGATTGACTGGCCCCAGCCCAGTCATCAGACGGCTGCAGTCTTAGCAATATTTATTTTTCCCCCAGCTTTACTGTGATAGAATTGATATACAACATTGTGCATATTTAAGGTATACAGTGTGATGATGTGATACATGTATAGACTGTGAAATGATTACGACAGTAGAGTTAATACCTCTACCAGTTCACATAATTACCACTTGTGTGTGCATGTGATGGGAACATTTAATTTGCTGTCTGAGCAACTTTCAAGCATATAATACAATATTGTTAACTATAGCCACCATAAGATCTCCAGAACTTATTCACCTTATAACTGGAAGTTTACGCCCTTTGACTAACATCTCCCTTCCCAGCCCACCCTGCCTTGCCTCTGGCAACCACATGCTAATCTGTTTCCATGAGTTCAGCTTTTTCAGATTCCACATGTAAGTGAGATCATATCTTAACAGCAATCTTATTAACAGCTCTGAGCCCAAACCTCCCAGATAAACTGAATTCCAAAACCACAGAAATTGTGTGGAAATCAATGTTTATTAAGGTTTTAAGTATTGAGGTAAATTGGACATAGCAATAGATATAGCAATAGATAATTATAATCAATAGATTGTTCGCTGAGAGTTTTTATAAAGAATGATTGCGATATATAATCAAATGCTTTGTGTTCACCAAATGAATAATTAATGTGATTTTCTTTGTTTAACCTGTTAAAAAGATAAATTACATTGGTTTTCTAACATCAGATTTGATCCTTAAATGTTACCATTTTTATGCATTATTGAATTATTTTTCTTAATACCTAAGTTTGGACCTTTATATTGATATTCAAGAATAAAGAATAAAATTTGTAATATTCTTTCCTAGTACAGAATTTATTGGATTTAGGTCTCAATAGTGATTCACCCTGAGAAAATACTTTTGAATTCTAACATGTCTTCTATTATTTATACACAGAAGCAGTTGTGAAAGATTTGAGTGTGTGTGTGTGTGTGTGTGTGTGTGTGTGTGTGTGTGTGTTTTAAATTGGTAGGATGTTCTGGTTATTCACTTTATTTTCTGAGTTATCTTTCCAGACTATTGTCAAATTTTAATTCCTTTCAAAGACTCACTATTGGCTCTGCTAATGCATATTTTTTGTTTCATTAATCTCTGACACTTCCTTTGTAAGTTATTCCCTCCCATTTTCATTGGGCTTAATTTGCTATTGTTTTCTAAAGTCCGGGGAAGAGTAGTTAAGACATTATTTTTGATGTTGTCAAAAATAAATACATGAGTTACAATTTAATTAGAAATATTTTGAATTCCAGATTACATTTTTGACAAATCAATATGGTGGGAAGAATAATGGCTCCCCAAAGATATCTAGACCCTAATCCCCAAAACCTGTGAACATCACAACTTATATGGAAAATTGGCATTTTGTAGATGTAAAAATGCTAGAGAGTTTACGATGGGGAGATTATTCTGAGCAATCTGATTTGACTCAAACTCATCATCTGAATCTGAGAAACGACTCTTAAAATGAGACACTTGTTCTGGGGGTCAGGAATTGGAAGGAATTTACTTAAAAACACAATAAAACATGTTTGTCAACTATGCTCATATTAAAAAAACAATAAAATAAAAGGATACATGCCTCAGTTTAATGCACACAAATAATATATTAAACGCCTTTAATGGTTTCACACTTTTCACATTTACACACCAACTTTGAAAGAGTTTAATTTGTGTTTTCTTCTAAGAGCTTGCTATCCTCTGGATTAACTCACACATTTAAATTCTGAAATTGAAATCTATGGACCAAATCCTAGACTAACATAAGGTTATATTTTATCTTTATTCAAGAGCCACTAGACAGCCTCTCCTGCTGATGGGACTTCATTCTTTACTTTTTCAAAGTGAATTTCATTAAATGAGAATTACCATGTACTCTTTTGGAGACAGGGATCTGTGTCTAGTTTACATTTCAAACCTGAGACTTAGCACAGTGCCTGCCACTTCATAGGTGAACCCAGAAAACTATAGGAGAAGAATCACTGATGTATTTTCCGGAAATCCAAAAATACACCAAGTGGAAGGAAATTTTAAACTAAAATCGTTATGATGAACTACTTGCACGATGTCAGTATATATAGTCAGGGGATGTGTTGTACAAGGTGACTTTAGGAATTGGCAAGGAGTTAGACTACTGTAGAGTGGCAGTTGGACATTTACACAGTGAGTTTACACCATGTATGTTATCTGAATTTGGTGTGTGTGTGTGTGTGTGAGCTGAGAACGTGATATTCATTTAGGAGCAGATAATTTAGAAATAACTCCACTGAAGTTCATCTTATGTTCAGATAAAGCAATTTGCACAGTCTTTTTGTTGAGATCCTACAGAACTTTCATTTAAACTTTTAGAAAACAGGGGCACCTGGGTGGCTCAGTCAGTTAAGCATCAGGCTCTTGATTTCTGCCTCAGTCATGATCTCACCATTCATGAGATGGAGCCCAGCGGGAGCTCGCGGCTATCAGAGCAGAACCTGCTTGGGATTCTCTCTCTCTCTCTCTCTCTCTCTCTCTCTCTCTCTCTCTCTCTCTCTCTCTGTGTGTGTCTCCCTCCTTCCACTCCTTCTCATGCTCTATCTCCCAGACCTCAATGGGAGACAGAAAACCATCAAAACCCTCGAGGAGAAAGTAGGAAACTACCTCCTTGATCTCAACCACAGCAATTTCCTACTCGACACACCCCAAAAGGCAAAAGAAATGAAAGCAAAACTGAACTCTTGGGACCTCATCAAGATAAAAAGCTTCTGCACTGCAAAGGAAACAATCAAGAAAACTAATAGGCAACCGAAAGAATGGGAAAAGATAGTTGCAAATGACATGTAAAATAAAGGACTAGTATCCAAAATCTTGAAGGAACTCACCAAACTCTAAACCCAGAAAAAAATAACCCAGTGAAGAAATGGGCAGAAGACATAAACAGACACTTCTCCAAAGAGGACATCCAGATGGCCTACAAGCACATGAAATGATGTAGCAAGATTTTAAATGCTTGCTTCACCTGCTCATACCTTAGAGTATAAATAAAGGGATTCAGAAGTGGTGCGACTGAGGTATTGAGAACTGCCACTCCCTTTGTTAAGGATATCCTGTTTGGCGGAGGGTTTTATGTACATGAAGATGCAGCTGCTATAGGAGAGGGAGATGACAATCATGTGAGAAGAACACATGGAGAAAGCCTTTTTTCTCTGTGGCAGAAGGGATTTTTAAAATTGTCCGGGCAATATAGGTGTACGACACAATCATTAATGCCATCGTAACCTGTAGAGTCACCAAAGCAAAGGTGAATCTCATCATTTCCAGCCCATTGTATCTTTGCAGGAGATCTGCAGGAGGGGAGCAGTGTCGCAGCAGAAATGATCAATGATATTGGAATCGAAGTCCAGGCTTCAGCCTAAAAGGAGTCCTGGAAAGATGATGAGGAAACCAGTGATCCAAGAACTGAGGACCAACTGGATACAGATTTTGCTGCTCATGATGGTGTATAATGCAGGGGCTTACAGATGGCGACATATCGATCTTAGGACATGACAGTCAGGAGATAAAATTCAGATGCCCCAAGAAAAAATAACTAAGCTGCACAACAGTTATAGGTAATGGTTTTGTCTCCAGTTGCCATGCTTACAAGCAATTTGGGGATACAGACAGTCGTATAAGAAATTTCTAAGAAGGAAAAATTTCTAAGAAAGAAATACATAGGGGTCTTGAGATGAGAATCCAGCAAAGTGAGGGTAATGATAATTAAGTTGCCTGAGATGCTTAGCAAGTAGGTGAGAAGCGTGAAAATAATAGCACAATCTTCACTTTTGGGTCCTCTACCAATCCTGATAAGATAAATACTGTAATGGTCCTATGGTTTTCCATCATTATCTCTTGTTATTCTTCTGTTCTGGTAAAAATATCATAAAAATTATGTAAAGGTACGAATTGTAAAATATTCAGATAAGAATGTCAAAATGTTAATATCTGCTATTGATTATGTATACTAATGGGACATTGTTTAAAATGCTTAATATATGATAATTTCTACTAAAAGCTCTTACTTTGCTTTTGAGGAAAGATAATTATTTTCTACAAATCTGATGAAATGAAAACTATCTTACAAATTATCTTTCATTTTGACTTGGGTAATTTATAGCAATGAGATGAAGAAATGGACATGTATGTGAAAACAATTCTTTCCTCTTTTCTCAATATGTAAGCACTAACATGTCATACTACTTATACTCCCCTGATGTTTATATAAATATCATTGCCTCAAAGAACTGACTGTGAGTGCAAAAGAAAAACAAGGTTATAGATATATAAGTAATTATGATGGGTGAAAACAGAAACCCAGCTTTAGATTTAAGATAATGCTGAAAGTAATTCAGTAAGACAACCAGAGCTCTTCAATGGTTTGGCCTTTGCCACCTCTACTCACATAATCAACACTCTATATTTGTCCTACCTGATTTTTATTTCTGTAAGTCAGTGTAGTCTGCTTTGTCTTTATCCCAACTCTTCATTTTACCATCTCTTATGCCAACTATTATATTTATATGATTGCATAGTAAACCTAACTTTAACAGAAATAAACAGATTCTGTGTTTCTTCTGGTTATAATTCTGAAAACAGGAAGAGAATCACAAAAGCGAAAGGCAAAATAAAGTGAATAAGAGTTCAGAAATAAGGATAATGAAAAAGGGAAGAAAGAGATAGAAGAAAAGAGGTAAGACAGTAAGGGAAGACATAAATATATATATTTACCATTAAATTGTATCTTTCTCCAGATGGACAATGATTTGTATTTACCTCTTGACTTCTTACCTGATGTATAAAAAGAGTTAAAGCCAAGCTCTAATTTACCTCTACCTAAGAGAATACTGAGGAGAAACTGTAGTGAATTTTACTTTGATAATCAGTCACTTGGCAAGTGTTCAAGCAATTCCAGTAATGCTGACTACATCCAAAATTATATGATAATCAAGAGTTTAGCCAATTCAAATGGAGTTGATTGTATGGATGAAAATTATATAAGGTCTCATTAACCTAAATGTCATTGAAACTCCTAGGTATAAACATATCATTCCTTGAGGGCAAGTTTCTTGTTTGATGACTTCATTGATGCTTCTTTGAGGACTTCTCAACAGAAAACATTTATTAAACCATTTAATTGATCCATGGAAAAGGCATTGTTATACACTGAAGAGTCAAAGGAGTATAAATCAGTGTCCCTGTCTATTGTGATTTTACCAGCATATTGAGGAGACAGAATTTCTGCATGAATATAGAGCAACACATAATGTGCCATAAATTTAAAGGTAAATGTTACTACTTAGGGCAGCCAAGAGAAATTTATAAGAAAATATGTTTTAAAAAAGAAGGATACAAAGCTAAGCCTTGGAGACTTATTAGGAAGTTTAGGTAGGACAAAAAGTATGGAAAATGTACATAAAAATAAAAACTCATGAATAAATAAAAATTCTTCATAGAAAATATGATAACAGCCCTTTCCAGGGAATATTTAATGATCTAGAGATTCTAGCTCTTGGTGTCGAAGTACAATAACATCTTCCTAGTAGTTACACACTTTCTCCCAAACCTGAGGGACAATTCTTGAGGAATTTAACTATATTTTTTTAATTTATTTTTTATAAATTTTATTTATTTATTTTTAATATAGCACTATTTATTTTTTTAACGTATGCAATTATTTTCCATCATTTACAATACAGTAGTTACAATGACACTCCAAACAGAAAAGCAAAGTAAAAAATCAAAACCTCCACTTCTATTTCATGTAATTAGACTTATACAGAAATTAACAGGTTAAGTACCAATTAGTTAATCACCTAATTTCACAGCTATCTGAAGTGGCACTGGTTCTTTAGCAGCTTATCTATGATACATTCAAGATAAATGATACAATTTATTACTTGCCTATAAGCTAAAACACAGCCTGCTTAATACCTTTACTTAAATTC
>PJEM01016244.1:0-26526 GCA_004023845.1 Helogale parvula | reverse complement strand
ATTACATGGCAATGAGAAAGAATGAAATATGGCCATTTGTAGGAAAGTGGATGGACCTCGAGGGTGTCGTGCTAAGCGAAATAAGTCAGGCTGAGAAGGACAGATACCATATGTTTGCACTCATAGGTCTAACAGGAGAACAGGAGAAACCTAATGGAGGACCAGCGGGAGGGGAAGAGGGAAAGAGAGCTGGGGAGAGAGAGAGGGACGCAAGACCTGAGACACTATTGAATACTGAAAATGAACTGAGAGTTGAAGGGGAAGTGGGAAGGGGATAAAGAGGTGGTGGTAATGGAGGAGGGCACTTGTGGGGAAGAGCACTGGGTGTTGTATGGATACTAATTTGACAATAAACTATTTTTTAAAATGTCGATGTTCAGGAAGTTGTACCCATTGTCTTTAGTCCATGTGGACCAGAGAATTTAATATTTGTTTGCTGTCAAATCATATTACCCCACTTAATTCACCACTTACAATGACCTTACTTTTGGTTTTATTCATCTTATAGTTTGGGGTGTAACTTATGCCTCTTAGTGGTTCTCAAAATAAAAGGAGAGATGTCAAATGCAAAGAAATCTACCCAGAAATAGGTTACCTTTCAAATCTCATCATGTTACAGGATTTTTTATGTCAATACCCGGGGTTCATTGTCTCGCTACTTCAAAGAATGAAGAAGTGGACACAAAATGAGCAGCAGGCCAAAGTTTATTAGGGTATGACATTATAAAAGTAGAATATTATGAAAGCTCTCTTTACAGAGAGGAGACATTTGAAAATGAGTGCCCGAGGCTATAGGCATGGGTACTTGTTTTATAGGGTTCTGGTCACCTCCCTTCCCTTCCCCTTATTTCTACTCAGGTCCCATCGTTTTTGGCTTGACAGCTCTAGGTGCTGGGTTTCCACTCCTGATTTGCTCAATTCCATTGTGTGAGGAGTCAGACTGGTCATACTGTCCCTCATATAACATAAGTTTTATGGTTTACTTTTTTTAGTTAGTCATTTTGATTGTCAAATTCCTGAGGGGAACCTGAGGGGGGAGTAGGTGGTATCTGTCACATTCTTAAGAAGGACGTTATGTTCAAGGGGGTTTGCTGTAGTTTAACATTCCCAGAATTGTTCCAAAATATGTGTTTTTCCCCACCCAGGGACCTCAGCTCCTAATCTTTCCCTCTCTGCCTATGCCTATTTTATCCTATCTTTTCCTATCATAAGAAGGCCAAAAAGGAAAAGAATGTTCTATTTGGGGTACCAGTGATGGGGTTTGGAAGTGGTTGGGGTCCAGAGCTGACGGCCAAGAAAGAATTCTTGAGACGCCTTTGGTGCAAAAAGGTGATATTATTAAAGCACAGGGACAAGATCCATGAACAGAAAGAGTTGCACTGAGGTTGTGAAGAGTGACTGATTATATACCTTCAGGTTGGGAGGGTGTTAGGGATAGCATAAGTCTCTAAGGTATTTTGGAAACAAGGTTTCCAGGACCTTGAGGGGCTAGCTGCTGTTAGGAAAAGGTCATTTATTACTTACTATTTAGTAAAAACTCAGTCAGGGGACCCTTCAAATGTATATCAGTGGGCCATATGCTTGGAGGATGGTTGTAAACATATATCTTGGGGGGTAGAGATAAAGGAAGATTCCAAAAGAATTTTTATATGTTAAAGTAGATTTATAGGATCATGGGGTGGGGGGTCAAAATAATGTTAAGCTAAGATTGCCTTTTTCCCTGAGCAAAGTATCATCATTGAAGCAGCTGAGATCCTAGAGGAATGTTACTCTGCCTGTTTCAAGGACTTGTCAATAAATAGGCAGTAAAGAAATTTAATTTTTTACTTGCCTTTGTTTCTCACATCACCAGCAACCTCCCTTAGAGAAAGAGAAGGTGGCATTAGCTTAAAGGGGTTTTGATTTCTTGAGAGGAATTAGACAGGCAAGGGGATGACTGTAACACTTGTGGTCAAACTCAATAATGGGTTTCAATCCCAGTATTTTCATGTATTCACAAACTGTGACCTTGATTAAGTGCTTTACCCTCTATGAACCTAGGCTTCAGAGATAAAACATTCTTCCTTTTTTGGAGGTGGCAGGATTAAGCTAGCTTTGGCACCTTCAACCAAAGTCAGTTCTTTTCAAAGCTTTCATAAGGAGATAAGCATTTACACATGTTAGAGGCCATTGTCTCAGGAGAGTCCTTGCCTTGCTATTAGTGGTTTAGCCATTCTGGATCTCTTGGTGGCGGTATAGAGGGTATAGAGTTGTTTTTCCATTTTAACATTTCAAAAAATTCTGTCATTAAATAAGGGTTAATCCTAGAAATATTTAAACTGGTAAAAAGAACCCATAACCAGCCCAGGAATAACAAATGCCTGTGAATGGTTGCTGTTCATCATCATGTGAATTTCACCCAGCCTTTGTCATTGGCTTAACATTAGGATTTGTCTAAGGATTCTGTCCCTGTCAATTACCCACTTAATAACAAGAACCTGCCTATTGATGGGGTCAATCTTTCAGGGACCTTTACCTGAGCAGGAGTTTTCAAAATTAGTATTTTTGATGGGTTTTCTCATTGCCTCACCTCCCCACCCCCACAAACAAACTGACCAAACAGCTGTTTGTCTTTTATTTGGCTGCCTCCAATACTATTTGAAAGAGCACTAGAGGCATTCAGTTCCATGACAGCTAATTAATTTGTACCTGCTATGTATGAGTCATATACACTTGGAAGTTGTTTACCACCTAGTAAAGGAGGCAGATAAGAAAGAGAAAATTGCAACATACTTGCTTGCCAATGGTGTCAATCAAGAAGAAAATGGGCTGTGATAGCCCTGAAGGAGAGGTCATCTAAAGTGAATCTCAAAGGATAAATAGACATTTTTTAGATCCAGGAGGAAGGAGATATTCTAAGCAGAAGGAGTGGCATATAACAACATGGTACAGCCAGAAACGTAATCAAGAGTGTCAAAGGTCATCAGAGCCTGGATGGAGCCTCCTGTAGAGGTAACAATAACAGCAGATCTTTCTAATGCAATATTTCCAGGATAACATGCTAAAGCAATTTTGCTCTAGGCAACTTCCCTCTAAGGTGGCTACTATTTTTGTATGTGGAAAAACTGAATCCCAGAGAAATTAGGTTACTAACACTGTTGCACAGCTGATTGGTAGTGTTAGGATTCAAACCTAGATCAGCTTCAGAGTCCAAGCTGTGCATTGGGATTGGAAACAGGCATCAAGTTGCAACTTTGAAGAGTTGGCCCTATCCTATAAGTGATAGGAAACCCCTGAAGAGAATTTAAGCAAGGAGAGGACTAGGGATTAGAGCATTGGTGATTATAGGCTCCACTCTGATGAGACTGATGGTGATTTCAGGGAAATCCCTGTCCTTTTTGGAGATCTTTGTTTTCTTTTTCTTTTTGTTCTTGTTTTCATTTTGGGGTGTGTGTGTGTGTGTGTGTGTGTGTGTGTGTGTGTGTGTGATTTCATCTGTAACTTGAGGACAGTGATAAAGGGCTAATTTAAAGTATCTCTTCCAGCACTTCAAGTATTTTTTGCTTTCAAATTAGGGGTGGGGAAAGTGGCTAGATTCCTGACTGGTGAAGCTGGTACACACTTATCTATGTGCTTTGTTGTTTTTGTATGTGCTTTTATACATGCTGTATTTCTTGCCTGGAATGCTCTCTTGCTTCTCTGCTGTCTTTCCAAATACTTTCTAACTATATATGCCCACCCTCCTTGTCTTAACGCCTACAGTGCTACTTAGCTGTGTCTCACTTCAGCCTCTAATTATATACTAACTTTTATTCTTTGCTACTTGCTTCTTTTATAGTCCTTTGTTCTCATATATATTCTGACTCTCCTTTTTTCCTTAGTTTCCCTTACCCCTTATATCACCTAACACAGTCTTGGAACTGTGTTACAAGTTGGTTACAAGAGGGTCTTGGAGAAAATCTTTTAAATCATTTTCTTTCTGTTTTGGCAGTGTATGTGAACACAGCAAAGAGAATCTTATGACCCCCTCCAACATGGGGGTGATCTTTGGGCCCACTCTGATGAGAGCTCAGGAGGACACTGTTGCTGCCATGATGAACATCAAATTCCAGAACATCGTGGTGGAAATCCTAATTGAGCACTTTGTCAAGGTATGCATTCCCTGTTCTCACCATCACTTCTCTAAGCATGTGACACTTTCCCCTACCCACCTTTAGAGTTGTGTCTCCATCCTTGGCTCAAGTTGATAATGGAAGGAGATTCCATTATGACACAATGGTATTTAATATCATTTCTCACACTGTGAAATTCATTCATTTAGAAAATATTGCTCAATTGTATAATTATTTTATTATTAGGCCAGTCTAGATGATATAGAAGAAGAAAACAAACTATTCGTGCCTTTATGGAGTTAACAGTATAAAATGGAGATGGCCATATGAACAAATAAAAATGATATATATAAAAGTGGTGTATGTACAGTGAAACCATAAAGAAAGAAATACTTACACTTATTTAAACCTCATTTCATTTCAAAATATTTAAGGAGGTATATTTTATATGGCATAGAAAATATGAGGTACTGTACATAATAATTAGGTCAAATGGAAAAGGAAAAATAAGGATAGAGACAGAAAATGAACCCAGGAATGACGCTAGAAAAGAAGTATTTATTGACAAGTCGTGTACACTTGTTACAGATGGCCCTTCATCTACCTCTAAGCTTTCTAGCAGCCAATGCCAACATAGCAAAACATAATTCAATAAAAACTTTTATTCAGGGAGGGGTAGCTAATGAAACAACCCACATGGCATCCACAGTTCAAATCCAAGCTCTCCCACTTACTGGCTATATTTGGTGGGAAAGAGGTTAGGCTTCTAAGACTCCACATACAAACATAGTGGCTCCAACAAAAGAGATACTTATTATTTGATTGTGGAATAGTCCAGTGATATGTTTCAGGGCTGGTATGGTGACTTGACAGGAGTAGGAACACAGGTTCTTTCTTTCTTGTTGTTCTGCCATCTCTAAGATACTGCTTCTTCTGCATGGCTAAATACCTTCTATGTTATATCAGTTGAGAAGTTTGAAAGACAGTCAAGTGAAAGATGCAGCCCTTTCCATTAAGATTATTACCTGGAAGCCCCATATAGTACTTTTCTTTATGTACCATTTCAGATTGTAATCCCCTGGTCACTTCTGCCTATAAAAGAATTAGAGAATTGTAGTTTTTATTTGGGACACTCATGTGCCAAGATAAGACTTTCGTTCTTTTACTAATAGAAAGATGAGAGAATATATATTGGATAACAGCTGGCATTCTCTGTTATATTATCTCTGTTACATCAAACAACATAACTTCTCTGATAGTCATGTTTTCAACTAAAATGTGAAGATGATAAAAAACCTTTACTGTGTGACAGTCACATGTCCAAGGCCATTTAGCTAATAACAGAACTGGCATTTTGTTGTTTCTTTTTTTATAGGTTATTGTTAAGTGAAATTCCATATAACACCCAGTGCTCTTCCCCACAAGTGCCCTCCTCCATGACCCTCACTCCACTTCTCCTTTCCCCCTCCCCTTTCAGCCCCCAGTTTGTTTTCAGTATTCAAGAGAATCTCATGATTTGCCTCCCTCCATCTCCCCAACTCTTTTCTCCCCCTTTCCCTTCCCATGGTCTTCTTTTAGGTTTCTCCTGTTGGACCTATGAGTGAAATCATATGGTACCTGTCTCCGCCTGACTTATTTCACTTAGCATGACACCCTCGAGGTCCATCCACTTTGCTATGAATGGTCATATTTTATTCTTTCCATGTAGTATTCCATTATATATATATATTTTATATATAAGCCATAACTTCTTGATCTATTCATCAGTTAACGGACATTTAGGCCCTTTCCATGATTTGGCTATTGTTGACAGTGCTGCTATGAACATTGCAGTACATGTGCCCCTATGCATCAGCACTTCTGTATCCCTTGGGTAAATGCCAGAAGTGCTATTGTTGGGTCATAGGGGAGTTCTAATGATAGTTTTTGGAGGAATCTCCACACTGTTTTCCAGAGTGGCTGTACCAGATTACATTGTGGCCAACAGTGTAGGAGGGTGTGTGTTTCTCCACATACTCGCCAGCGTCTGTAGTCTCTTGATTTGTTCATTTTAGACACTCTGACTGGCATGAGGTGGTATTTCAGTGTGGTTTTGATTTGTATTTCCCTGATGATGAGTGATGCTGAGCATCATTTCATGTGTCTGTTGACCATCTGGATGTCCTCTTTGGAGAAGTGCCTATTCATGTCTCCTGCCCATTTTTCCACTGGATTATTAATTTTTCTGGTGTGGAATATGGTGTGTTCTTTGTAGATTTTGGATCCTAGCCCTCTATCCGATATGCCATTTGCAACCTCTTCCTATTCCGTCAGTTACCTATTAGTTTTCTTTATTTTTTCCTTTGCCATGGAGAAGCATTTTATCTTGATGAGGTCCCAATAATTCATTTTTACTCTTGATTCCCTTGCCTTAAGGGATATGTCAAGTAGGAAATTGCTGCAGTTGAGGTCAAGGAGACTGTTTCTTGCTTTCTCCTCTAGGGTTTTGATGGCTTCCTTTCTCATATTCAGGTCCTTCATGCATTTTGAGGTTATTTTTGTGTGTGGTGAAAGAAAGTGCTCTAGTTTCATTCTTCTGCATGTTGCTGTTCAGTTCTCCCAGCACCACCTGCTAAAGAGGCAGTCTTTTTTCCATTGGATACTCTTTCCTACTTTGTCAAGGATTAATTGGCCATACACTTGTAGGTCCAGTTCTGGATTCTCTATTCTATTGCATTGATCTATGTGTCTTTTTTTGTGCCAATACATTAGTGTCTTGGTGATTATAGCTTTGTAGTAGAGGCTAAAGTCTGGGATTGTGGTGCATTCTGTTTTGGTGTTCTTCTTCAATCTTACCTTGGTTATTCAGGTTTTGTGTGTGTGTGTGTGATTCCATACGAATTTTAGGGTAGTTTGTTCTAGCTTTGTGAAGAATGTTGGTGCAACTTTCATTGGGATTGCTTTAAATGTGTAGATTGCTTTGGGTAATAATGACATTTTAACAATGTTTTTTCTTCTGATCCATGAGCATGGAATGTTTTTCCATTTCTTTGTGTCTTCTTCAATTTCTTTCATATGTTTTCTATAGTTTTCATCATACAGGTCTTTTACATCTTTGGTTAGGTTTTTCCTAGGTATTTTATGGTTTTTCATGCAATAGTGAATGGAATAAGTTTCTTCCTTTCTTTTTCTGTTGCTTGATGATTTGTGTATAAAAATGCAACAAATTTCTGTACATTGGTTTTGTACCCTGCAGCTTTGGTGAATTCATGGATCAGTTCTAGAAGACTTCTGGTGGGGTCAATTTGGTTTCCCATGTAGAGTATCATGTCATCTGTGAAAAGTAAAAGTTTGACTTTATCTTTGCCAATTCTGGTGCCTTTTATTTCCTTTTGTTATCTGATTGCTGGTACCCGACTTCCAGCATGATGTTAAACAACAGTGGTGAGAGAGGACATCCTTCTTCTGTCCCTGATTTCAGGGGGAGTGCTCTCAGTTTTCCCCTATTGAGGATGATATTAGCTGTGGGCTCTTCATAAATGGCTTTTATGATGTTAAAGTAAGTTCCTTTTATCCCGACCTTCTCAAGGGTTTTTATTAAGAAAAGGAATCTGTATTTTTTCAAATGCTTTTTCTGCATCTATTGACAAGATTATATGGTTTTTATATTTTCTTTTGTTAACATGATATATCACCTTGATGGATTTGCCAATATTGAACCAGCCCTGTATCCCAGGAATGAATCCCACTTGATCATGGTGGATAATTCTTTTTATATGCTGTGAATTTGATTTGCTAGTATCTTGTTAAGAATTTTTGCATCTGTATCCATTAAGGATATTGTCCTGTAGTTTTCTTTTATTGTTGGGTCTCTGTCTGGTTTGGGAGTCAAAGTGATGCTGGCTTCATATAATGAGTTCAGAAGTTTTCCTTCTATTTTTCTTTTTTGGAATAGCTTGAGAAGAATCGGTATTAACTCAGGTTTAAATGTCTGGTAGAATTCCCATGGCAAGTCAGCTGGCCCTGGCCTCTTATTCCTTGGGATGTTTTTGATAATGGATTCGATATCTTCACTAATTATGGGTCTGTTCAGATTTTCTATCTCTTTTAGTGCATGTGTGTTTAGGAATTTGTCGATTTTTTCTAAATTGTCCAGTTTGCTGGCATATAATTTTTCATAGTAATCTCTGATGATTGCTTGTATTTCTGAGGGATTGGTTGTAATAGGTTTATATTCATTCATGATTTTATCTATTTGGGTGTTCTCTCTTTTCTTTCTGGGGAGCCTGGCTAGAGGTTTATCAATTTTGCTTATTTTTTCAAAAAATCAACTTTTGGATCCATTGATCTTTTCAATGTTTTTTGTTTTTAGTTTTTTTGTTTTTTGGATACCATATTCTTTATTTATGCCCTGTTCTTTATTATTTCTATTCCTCTTCTGGGTTTTAGGTGCTCTTGCCACTCCCCTTCTAGTTCCCATAGGTGCTCTGTTAGATTTTGAATCTGTGCTTTTTCCAGGTTGTTGAAATAGGTCTGGATTGCAATGTACTTTTCTCTTAGGACTGCCTTTCCTGTGTCCCAGAATTTGGATTGTTGTATTTTCTTTTTCATTTGTTTCCATATAATTTTAAAGTTCTTCTCTAATTGCCTACTGGGCCCAATCATTCTTTAGTAGGGTGGTTTTTATCCTCCACATTTTTGGAGGTTTTCCAGACTTTTTCCTATGATTGATGTCAAGCTTTATAGCAGTGTGATCTGAAAGTGTTCATGGTATGATCTCAATTTGTTTTTACTTATGGAGGGCTGTTTTATGCCCCAGTATGTGATCTATCTTGGAGAATGTGCCATGTGCACTTGAGAAGAAAGTGAATTTCCTAACTTCAGGATACAGAGTTCTAAATATATCTATCAATTCCATCTGTTCCAATGTGTCCTTCGGGTCCATTGTTTCTTTACTGATTTTCTGTCTAGGTGACATATCCATTGCTGTAAATAGAGTATCAAAATCCCCTGCAATAAGCAATTCTTATCAATAAGATTGTTCCTGTATGTGATTCTTTTATGTATTTGGGTGCTCCCTAATATAGTACATAGATGTACATAATTACTAGCTCTTCCAGTCTTTCTTTTTACTTCCAGTCGCATGATAGGTATTTTTCCATCCCCTTACTTTTTTTATTATACATGAATTTTTTTTTACATTTAAACCTGTTTTTCAGTATTATTTAATGTGTATTTTTAAAAATAATAGTTTATTGTCATATTGGTTTCCATATAACACCCAGTGCTTCTCCCCACAGGTGTCACCCCTCCATGAACAACACCACCTACCCTCATCACACTCCCCCTTTAGCCCTGGGTTAGTTTTCAGTATTCAAGAGTCTCTCATGATTTGTGTCCCTCTCCCTAACTCTCTTTCCCCTATCCCCTCCCTATGGACCTATGTTAGGTTTCTCCTGTTAGACCTATGAGTGCAAACATATGGTATCTGTCCTTCTCTGCCTAACTTATTTCACTTAGCATGACACCCTCAAGGTCCATCCACTTTTGAACAAATGGCCAGATTTTATTATTTCTCATTGCCATATAGTACTCCATTGAGTATGTATACCACATCTTCTTGATCCATTCATCAGGAGATGGACATTTAGGCTCCTTTCATGATTTGACTATTGTCGAATGTGTCGCTATGAACATTGGGGTGCATGTGCTCTTACGCATCAGCATTTCTGTCTCCATTGGGTAAATCCCTAGCATTGCTATTGATGGGTCATAGGGGAGTTCTATCGATAGTTTTTTGAGGAGCCTTCACACTGTTTTCCAGAGCGGCTGCACCAGTTCACATTCCCACCAATAGTGTAGGAGGGTGCCTGTTTCTCAACATTTTAGCCTGCATCTATAGTCTCTTGATTTGTTCATTTTACCCACTCTGTCTGGTGTGAGGTGGTATCTCAGTGTGGTTTTGATTTTTATTTCCCTGATATGAGTGACACTGGGCATCCTTCATGTGCCTGTTAGCCATCTGGATTTCCTCTTTGGAGAAGTGTCTGTTCAGGTCTTCTGCCCATTTCTTCCCTGGATTATTTGTTTTTAGGGTATGGAGTTTAGTGGGTTTTTTTTGTAGATTTTGGATACTAGCCCTTTATCCGATATGCATTTGCAACTATCTTTTGCCATTCTGTGAGTTGCCTACAAGTTTTTTTGACTGTTTCCTTTGCAGTGCAGAAGCTTTTTATCTTGATGATGTCACAGTAGTTCATTTTTGTTCTGGATTCCCTTGCCTTTGGGGATGTATCGAGCAGGAAATTGCTGCGGTTGAGGTCAAGGAGGCTGATTCCTGCATTCCCCTCTAAGGTTTTGATGGTTTCCTGTATCATATTCATGTCATTTATCCATTTTGAGTTTATTTTTGTGAATGGTGTAAGAAAGTGGTCTAGAGTCATTCTTCTGCATGTTGCTGTCCAGCTCTTACATCACCATCAGTTGAAGAGGCTGTCTTTTACCGATTGGATACTCTTTCTTGTTTTGTCAAAGATTAATTGGCCATGCACTTGTGGGTTCAGTTCTGAGCTCTCTATTCTATTCCATTGGTCCATGTGTCTGTTTTTGTGCCAATACCATACTGTCTTGATGATGACAGCTTTGTAGTAGAGGCTAAAGTCTGGGATTGTGATGCCTCCCGTTTTGGTTTTCTTCTTCAATATTACTTTGGTTATTCAGGGTTTTTTTGTGGTTCCATACGAATTTTAAAATAGTTTGTTCTAGCTTTGAGAAGAATGCTGGTGCAACTTTGATGGGGATCGCATTGAATGTGTAAATTGCTTTGAGTAATAATTACATATTAACAATGTTTATTCTTTCAATCCCTGAGCAGGGAATGTTTTTCCATTTCTTTGTGTCTTCTTTAATTTCCTTTATAAGTCTTCTATAGTTTTCAGCATACAGGCTTTTTACATCTTTACTTAGATGTATTCCCAGGTATTTTATGGTTTTTTTGTGAATGGGATCATGGTGAATGGGATCAGTTTTATGATTTCTCTTTCTGTTGCTTAATTTTTGGTGTATAAGAATGCAACCAATTTCTGTACGTTGGTTTTGTACCGTGCAACATTACTGAATTAATTGATCAGTTTTAGAAGGCTTCTGGTATAGTCGATCAGGCTTTCCATGTAGAGTATCATGTTCTCTGCGAAAAGTGAAATTTTGACTTCTTTGCCGATTCTGATGCACTTTATTTCCTTTTGTTGTCTTATTGCTGATGTTAGGACTTCCAACAATATGTTAAACAAGAGTGGTGAGAGTGGACATCCCTGTCATGTCCCTGATTTCAGGGAGAAAGCTCTCAGTTTTTCCACATTGAGGATAACATTAGCTGTGGGCTTTTCATGAATGGCTTTTATTATGTTACACTAAGTTCCTTCTATCCTGACTTTCTCGAGGATTTTTTAAAAAAGGGATGTTGTATTTTGTCAAATGCTTTTTATGTATCTATCAACAGAATCATATGGTTTTTTTTTTTTTTTTGTCTTTTGTTAATGTGATGTATCACACTGATGGATTTGTGAATATTTAACCAGCCTTGTAACCCAGGAATGATTTCCACTTGATCATAATGGGTAATTCTTTTTATATGCTATTAAATTCGATTTGCTAGTATCTTGTTGAGTATTTTTGCATCTGTATTCATGAAGGATATTGACCTGTAGTTCTCTTTTTTTTTTTTTGGGTCTCTGTCTGGCTTAGGAATGACAATGATATGTGCTTTGTAAAATGAGTCCATTTCTATTTTTTGGAATAGCTTGAGAAGGATCAGTGTTAACTCTGCTTTAAATGTCTGGTAGAATTCCCCTGGGAATCCATCCGGCCCTGGGCATTTATTCGTTGGGAGATTTTTGACAACTGATTTGATTTCTTCACCAGTTATGGGTCTCTTCAGATTTTTTATTTCTTCCCATTTAAACTTTGGTGGTGGATATGCATTTAGGAAATTGTTCATTTCTTCTAGATTGTCCAGTTTGTTGGCATATATTTTTTCATAGTAATCTCTGATGATTGCTTGTATTTCTGACTGATGTGTTGTAAAAGATCCATTTTCCTTCATGATTTTGTCTATTTGAGTGTTCCTTTTCTTTCTGAGAAGCCTAGCTAGAGGATTATCAATTTTGCTTATATTTTCAAAATCCAACTCTTGGATTTGTTCATCTTTTGATTGTTTTTATGGATTCTATCTTGTTTAATTATGCCCTGATCTTTATTATTTCTCTTCTTCTGCTGAGTTTGGGGTGCTCTTGCTGCTCCCCTTCTAGTGTCCTTAGGTGATTTGTTAGATTTTGACTTTGCACTTTTTCTAGATTGTTGAAATAGGCCTGGATTGCAATGAACTTTCCTCTCAGGAATGCCTTTGCTGCGTCCCAGAGAGTTTGGATTGCTGTATTTTCATTTTCATTTGTTTCCATATATTTTTAAATTTCCTCTCCAATTGCCTAGTTCGCCCAGTCATTATTCAGTAGGGCAGTTTTTTGATTGCCACAGTTTTGGAGGTTTTCCAAACTTCTTCCTGTGGTTGTTTTCAAGTTTCATAGCATTGTGATCTCAAAATGTACATGGTATGATCTCAATTCTTTTGTATTTATGGAGTGCTATTTTATGACACAGTATGTGATCAGTCTTGGAGAATGTGCCATGTGCACATGAGAAGAAAGTGAATTCCCTAGCTTCAGGATGCAGAGTTCTAAATATATCTATTAATTCCATCTGTTCCAGTGTGCCATTCCAGTCCATTGTTTCTTTAGTGATTTTTTGTCCATGTGACCTATCCATTGTTGTAAGTGGGTATTAATGTCCCATGCAGTTAGCACATTTTTATCAATAAGACTGCTTCTGTTTGTGATTAGTTGTTTTATGTATTTGAGAGCTCCAGAATTCGGTGCGTAGATGTGTATAATTGTTAGCTCTTCCTGATATAGGGACCCTGTAATTATTATATAATGTCCTTCTTCATCTTTTGTTACTGCCTTTACTTTAAAGTCCAGTTTGTCCATAATAATTATGGCTACTCTGGCTTTCTTATGGCGTCCAATCGCATGGTAGATATTTGTCCATCCCCTTCCTTTCAATCTGGAGGTGTCTTCAGGTCTAAGGTGAGTCTCTTGTAGGCAGTAAATGGATGGATTTTGGCTTTTGGTCCATTCTGCTACCCTGTGTCATTTGACTGGAGCATTCTGTCCATTGAGATTCAGTGTTATTATTGAAAAATATGGGTTTAGATTCATTGTGTTCCCTGTAGAGTGCATGTTTGTAGTAATATCTCTGGTACCTTATTTCTTGCTACATTTCCCTCATAGAGTCCCTCTTAAGATTTCCTGTAGGGCTGGTTTTGTGGTGATGAATTCTCTCAGCTTTTGTTTATTTGAGAAAACCTTTATCTCTCCTTCTATTTTGAATGACAGGCTCACTGGATAAAGAATTCTTGGTTGCATATTCTTCCTTTTCATCACATTGAAGGTTTCCTGCCATTCCTTCCTGGCCTGCGAAGTTTCAGTAGATAGTTCTGTAACCACTCTGATAGGTTTCCCTTTGTTTGTTAAGGCCCTTTCATCCCTAGCTGCTTTCAGTATTCTCTCTTTGTCTTTATATTTTGCCAGTTTAACTAAGATATGTCATGCTGAAGGTTGGTTTATGTTACTTCTTAGGGGAGTTCGGTATGCCTCTTGAATTTCATTGTCTTTCTCTTTCCCTAGATTGGGGAAATTTTCGTGTACAATTTGGTCCAACACCCCTTTGGGACTTTTTCTCTTTCTTCCTCTTCAGGAACTCCTATGATACAGATATTGTTCTGTTTGATTGTATCACTCAGATCTTTTATTCTCCTTCCATCCTCCTGTGTCAATTTCTATCTCTTTTTCTTGGCTTCTTCTTTTGCTATAACTGTATCTTCTAATTCACCTATTCTTTTTTCTGCTTCTTCAATCAGTGCATTGGCAGCCTCTATCTTATTATTCATCTCATTTGTAGCCGTTTTTTTAACTTGTCAGAGCTATTTTGAAGGTTCCTAGTCTTTGTATCTATATCTTCTCTGACAGCTTCTTTGCTTTTTTCAAGCCCAGTGATTAATTTTATGATAATCATTCTAAATTCTTGTTGAGTCATGTTGCTTGTGTTTGTTTTGAGCAGTTCTTTCGCTGTGAATTCTTACTGGAATTTCTTTAGTGGAGAAATCTTTTGTTTTGTCATTTTGGCTAGCTTTCTGTCCCTTATCAGTTTTAAAAGCTCTTTCTCCACTATGCGCCTGTTAGTATGTCTCTATTAAAGGTGGCTCTGTGACTGTCCAGGGCTTGTCGTTTCAGGAGATGTTCTTTTAATTGTGTCTCTCAGTTTCTCTTGTTGTGCTTGTATTGAATATATTTCCTTACTCAGTGATAATTGAGACTTTCCACTATGTGAGCTTTAGCCTATTTTTTGAGGTAGCCCTGAAAAGGAACACAGAAAAAAACTCAGGGAACACAAGCACGCACATGCGCTACAGATCTGGTAAACAAGCAAACCAAATGGGAAAGGAAAAAAAGGGAGCGGGAATGAAAAGAGAGGACAGGAAAGGAGAAAGAAAAGAAAACAAAAACAAACAAACAAACAAACAAAAACCGGAGGCACAGAGACAGCCAGAGATAAAGGATAGTCTGAGAGCATAAAACCTGTGGAGGATAAAGATAAGAATGAAATAAGCAAAAACTATCTGGATGGTAAGCATTGATCTAATAAGAGCAGTGTTAAATGTTGGTCTTTTTCAAACTCCAGGGGGAAAGGGGAGAGAAGGATGAAATAGGAAAATAGAAAAGAAAAACAAGGGGAAAATTATGGAAGCTTAAAAAATAAAAATAATTAGCATAGGAAAATTAGAAAAAATTTAAAAATTAGGAGGAAAAGAAGAATCCAGCTCTCCAGCATGGATAGGCATGGTTCAATGTAAGTATGTCGGGTCTCTGGTTCCTCGACACATCCCGGGAGTCAAGGGAATAAAAAAAAAAATGAACTACTGGGATTTCATCAAGATAAAAAGCTTCTGCAAGGCAAAGGAACGAATTAAAAAAACTAACAGGCAACCTACAGAATGGGAAAAGATAGTGGCAAATGGCATATCAGATAAAGGGCTAGTATCCAAAATCTACAAGGAGCTCCCTAAACTCCATACCCAAAAAACTAATAATCCAGTGAAGAAATGGGCAGAAGACCTGAATAGACACTTCTCCAAAGAGGACATCCAGATGGCCAACAGGCACATGAAATGATGCTCAGTGTCACTCATCATCAGGGAAATTCAAATGAAAACCACACTGAGATACCACCTCACACCGGTCAGAGTTGCTAAAATGAACAAGTCAGAAGACTATAGATGCTGGCGAGGGTGTGGAGAGACGGGCACCCTCCTACACTGTTGGTGGCAATGTAAACTGGTGCGGCCGCTCAGGAAAACTGTGTGGAGACTCCTCAAAAAAGTATCGATAGAACTCCCCTATGACCCAGCAATAGCACTGCTAGGGATTTACCCAAGGGATAAAGAAGTGCTGATGCATAGGAGCACATGTACCTCAATGTTCATAGTGGTACTTTCTACAATAGCCAAATCATAAAAAGAGACTAAATGTCTATCACCTGACCAATGGATCAAGAAGATGTGGTATATATCTATATATATACAACAGAGTACTATATGGCAATGAAGAAGAATGAAATATGGTCATTTGTAGCAAAGTGGATGAGTCTCGACGGTGTCATGCTAAGTGAAATAAGTTAGGTAGAGTAGGACAGATACCATATGTTTGCACTCATAGGTCTAACAGGAGAGACCTGGCAGGGGACCATGGGGAGAGGAAGGGGGAAAGAGAGCTGGGGAGAGAGAGGGACACAAATCATGAGAGACTATTGAATACCGAAAAGGAACCATGGACTGAAGGGGGAGGGGGAGTGAGGAAAGGGGGTAATGGTCATGGTGGGGGTCACTTGTGGGGAGTAGCACTGGGTATTATATGGAATTCAATTTGAAAATAAACTATTAAAAAATCAAGACCAAATTTCATTTACTGATTAATTGACTAATTGAAATTCATTCAACCAATATGTATTGAGTAACTAGTATTTGCCAGGTATTATTTATTTTTTATTTTTTAAGTTTATTTAATTTATTTATTTAGAGAGTGAACACATGCAAGTGAGGGAGAGGCAGAGAGAGAAGGGGAGGTAGAATCCCAGGCAGGCCCTATGCTGTCAGAATAGAGCTCAAAATGGAGCTTGAATTCATGATCTATGAAATCATGACCTGAGCCAAAATCAAGAATTGGATGTTTAACCAACTAAGCCACCTAAGCACCCCCGCCAGGTACTATTTTAGGCCTTGGAGATACAACCCTCATGGGATTTACATTCTAAAAGAAGTAGAAAAACAGTATTCAAAATAAGTAAAATACATAGTATGTTAGATGATAATGGGCATTCAGAAAAATAGTAAAGCAGACAAGGGGATTAGGAAGAGTTGGCAAGTGGTTTTCCAATTTTAAATACTGGATGACCTCACTGAGAAGACAGCTTTTGAGCAGAGATCCGTAGGAAATAACGGACTGATAATCATTCATATATCTGAGGGAAAAGCATTTTAGGCTGAGGAAATGTTAAGCATATTACCCCTGAGGAAGAAGTTTGCCTATAATGTTCAAAGTACAAAAAGGAGGCCTGATTAGCTAGAAAGTATTAACAACAAGAACAAGAACAACAAAAAAACCCCAAGAAGATGGATTCAGAGAATTCAGAAAGAAAATAGATGGGGAAAGCTGAGTAGCTTCCATAGGTCCTTAGAATCGGAAGCACTTTGTGACTTTGCTGTATCTGAGTAAGACAGAAGGAAATTTTTGACCAGAGAAGTAACAAAATTTGACTTATGTTTAAAAGGACTATTCTGGGCAATGTATGGATATAAAGGTAGAAGGAAGAAAACTAATTAGGAAGTTGTTTCAGTATTACAGTAAAAAAAAAAAAGGGTTGTATCTTGGGGCGCCTGCTTGGTTTAGTCAGTTAAGTGTCTGACTTCAGCTCAGGTCATGATCTCATGGTTTGTGAGTTCGAACCCCGTGTTGGGTTCGAGACTCCTTCAGATTCTGTGTCTCCCCCTCTCTCTGCCCTTCCCATGCTCATGCTCTGTCTCTCACTGTCTCTGAATAATAAAAGTGTCAAAAAAAATTTAAATTGTTGTATCTTGCATGAGGGCAATAATACTGGAGAAGGCAAGAAGTGGTCAGATTCAAAAAATATTTTGAAGTCAGAGCCATCAGGATTTGCTGACAAATCACATGTAAAATGTACGAGAAAGAGAGGAGTCATGGGTGACTTCAAGTTTTTCTTTCTTCTAATATGAGCATTAGAAGGATGAAGTTGCCATTCACTGAGATACATAAGGGTGAGGGAGAGGAGGAGCTCAGTTTAGGATGAGTTAAGATAGATATGCCTGTGAAACATCTGAGGTCAGAGAAGAAGACAGGTTTAGAGTAAAAGAGTTGATCTCAACCGCATAGAGATGGTATTTAAGACAATGTGAGTGAATATTCTTGCCTAAGGAATATCTGTAGTCGGAGAATAAAGGTTAGATGAAGAATTGAAATCTAAGGAGTACCAATGTTTGAAGTTCCAATAGAAGGAATTACAAAACAGATTGAGAAGGAATTTTCAGTGACAGAACTAGGAGATAGGGGAGCCACAGACCACTGGAAAGGAGAGAATCTCAGGAAGGAAAGAATGGACAGCAGTCCCAATTTATCAAGACATGTCATGTAGGACAAGCACTGAAAAGTATCTACTGCTATAAATGTTAATTTTTTAAAATATAAGCAAAAGACTCACATGACAAAAAATACCATATAGAAAGAATAAAACACGCACACATTATATATATATAAAATCAATCACAAGAATACTCTGAAATAATGTAGGGAAGAAGGCAGACCAGACTGGCTAGGAACCTTAGGATCTGAGGAATGACATGACCTTGAGTCACCTGGATTTTGTTTTTGCCTCATATCCTCCAGATTCAGTAATGTGGAAGCTGAAAACCAACAAGGGCAGTCAAAAAAAAAAAAAAAAAGGTATCAACGAAAGCGTACTCTCTCTAGCCAAAGGACCTGGAAAGGGACAGCCGCACAACACAGCAAAATTTTAGATAATAACATCTCTATTTCAGCAAAATAGCATAGAAAAATTGTGGCCTGACTCCCATCCCTTCCAGCTAGTCTTCTACATTTGCCAGTCTGTAACAAAGCACTTGAGTCTCCCTCCATCCCCAAACTCCATGAGGTAGTGTCAAGAAGGCCAAGAGAGGAACCAGAATTTCATTCTCACCTGGTGGTAACGAGACACCTTCCCACACTCCCAATGGTGTCAGTGGGGAACACATGAAGCACCTGTATAGCCATGCCTATTTGGCACTGGAGTAGCATCAGAGGAGGTCTTGTAGAAATACAGAACTTTAACCACCACTCAGTGGAAATACAGCTACCAAACTGTAGTGTCAGTGTAGAGGAGACCAGTTCAGGAAGAATAATGAGATGCCCCTCCCCCTCCAGCCAGAGAGGTATCAGCAGAGGCCGAAGTGAAAAGTCTGAACTCATACCTGTCAGTAATAAGAAGCTCTTCCCTTCCATTGGGATGTCAATAGAGGCCAAGTGGAAAACGTGGACTTTTACTCTGTTGTGATAATAACGAGGCAGTGTTCCTCCTCCCCTATAGTGCCTGTGTTAGAGGAATCTGGTTAAAACAGAAGATACAAGTAAGAACAAGAGTCACATAATACTCAAAATGTGCAGGCTTCAGTTGAAAATCATTTGTCAAAATAATACCAAGAACCAGGAAGATCACAACAGGAATGAGAAAAATCATCAATGGATGTAAGCCTCAGGATGACATAGATGCTAATTATCTGACAAGAATTTTAAAGCAGCCATTATAAAAAAGCTCTCATGAACCATTAGGAATACATTTGAAAGAAAAAATGTAGAGATTGTCAGCAAAGTAATAAAAGGTTTCTGCAAAGAAATACAGATTCAGCAAATAAATAGAGGATATAAAAATGGTATAAAAGATATAAAAAAGAACCAAGTGAAAATTATAGAACTGAAAAATACAACAAATGATACTTTAAAATCGGGGGGGGGGAGGTGGTGGTCATGGAGGAGGGCACTTGTGGGGAAGAGCACTGGGTGTTATATGGAAACCAATTTGACAATAAACTATTTAAAAAAACAAACAGACAAAAAGAACAATATATTCATTATAAGAATCACAGAAGGAGAAGAGAATGAGAAAAGGAAAGAAAATATTTTTACAACCATAATGGCTTAAAACTTCCCAAATATGAGGAAGGATATCATGAGGAATGGATGTCAGAGTAATGATGCCCAAAGACCCCAAATAGATTGAATCCCAAAACAGTTACAGGGAGACATAATAATTGTCAAAAGGCAAAGGCAAAGAACTTTGAAAGCAGCAAGAGTAACACCTCACATACAAGGGACCTCCTCTCTTATGACTATGGAAAGATTTCTCAACAGAAACTTTTCAGCCAGGAGAGAGTGGGGTGATATATTCAAACTATTGAGGAGAAACAAAAACTGTCAACTAACTATAGTAGAGTTTACAAGGCAGTCTTCCAGAAATGAATGAGATGTAGTCTTCCTCAAACTAATAGAAGGAAAAGAAGTTCATCATCACGACACCCAAGTTACAAGAAATACTAAAGGTAGTTCTTCAAGGAGAAATAAAATGCTAACTGACATCAAAAAACATATGAATGTATAGAGAACTAACTGGTAATGGTAAATATACAGTCAAAATCAGATTCTCTAATATTGTAATTGTATTCTCAAGTATTTAATTCATTTACAACTCTAACTTAAAAGTTAAAAAATAAACATTAAAAATAGCCCCCAAAAATCCAATGGATTGGCTTAACAATAGAATGGGGAAGACAGGGGCAAGAAACTAAGGGGTGTATGAGTGGCTCCGTTGGTTAAGTGTCTGATTCTTCTCCTGATTTTTCAACTCAGGTCACGATCTAATTCATGGTCATGAGATTGAGCTCCACATCAGGCTCCATGCCCAGTGTGGAGATTCATTCTCCCTCCCTCCCTCCCTCTCTCTCTCTCTCTCTCTCTCTCTCTCTCTCTTTCTCTCTCTCTCTCCTTCTCTCACTCTCTCTGAAAGTGAGAGAAAGAAAGAATCTGAACTGTTAGAATAACAGAATCCAAACAACAAAAGACTAAGGTTAGAGCAACAGAAGACTAAGAGAATATTTAGCCAGCAGTACTATCATTAAAAAATGGCTAAAGAGAGTTCTCTAAAAAAAAAGACACAATAAAAGAAGGAATCTTAGAATATCAGGAAGGAAAAGTGAACAACAGAAAAAGCAAAAATATGGATAAATTTCATAGATTTTCCTTTTCCTCTTGAGTTTTATCAGTTATGTTTGATGGTTAAAGCAATTTTTCCAGCTTTATTGAAATAAAACAAAATTTACAGTATGATCTGATGTGATTCTAAATGTATGTGAAAAAAGTGTTTAAGACAACTGTTCTATAAGAGAGGGAGCATAAAGAACGTCAAAGTAGGTAAGGTTTGTACATTTCACCAAATAGGTAAAATATTGACACCAGTAACCTGTGGTGAGTATATATGTCTTCCTAATGCAACCACTAAAAATCTATACAAAGAGGTACACTCAGTAACACTATAGATATACTGGAATTCTAAAAAGTGTTTAAGAAGACAACAATCCTAAATGTTTATGTAATAACAACAAAACTTCAAATTACATGAAACAAAAACTTGTAGAGCTGAATGGAAAAATAGAAAAATCCACAGTTATGCTTGAAGACTTTAACACTCCTCTCTCAACAACTGAAAGAGCAACTAGAGAGTATCAGAAAATATTTAGAAGAATTCAAGAACACTATCAACCAACTGGATTTATACAATGCTCCAACCACCAACAGCAGAATATACATTATTTTCATGTAGCCATGGAACACATACCAAGATAGACCATAACCTAGGTCATAAAACAAACCAAAAACATAAAAAAATAAAATTATTCATGGTGTTTCCTTTGACCACAATTGAATCTAACAAAAAATCAGTAACAGAAGAGCAACATAAACTTGGAAGAAAAAATGGCAAGATTGAAGAACCCAGCTTCCCCATCTTCCAACATTATCAATAATTGGATAGATGTCTGTGAAAAAAATAGCTCTAGGAGAACTCTAGAGTTCACTTAGGAAGTTTTAACAACACAATGGAACTTAAAAATCTGAGAACAATTGTACAAGAAGAGAAAGAAAACTAACTTCATTTTGCCTACATCATCCCATTCTACAAAATGGTGTTTTTCAATGCCAAGAAGGAACTTCCCAGCTAGAGAAACTTCCCCTCACCAGGAAAGGAAGAATGACATGAGCAACCGACTTCTCCATCCTCTCAGAGCACTATGAAGATCCATCTTCAATCTGAACCCACTCAGATTAGCAAAGCTGAGATGTATACAGCTGGCTAGGAACAAGAAAGAAAAGCAGAGGCTATTCACAATTGTACCAAAAACCATAAGATATCTGGGAATAAACCTAACCAAAGAAATAAAGATTGGTATGCTGAAAACTATAGAAAGATTGTTGAAAGAAATTGAAGAAGGCACAAAGAAAAGGAAGAACATTCCATGCTCATGGATTGAAAGAAAAAATACTGTTAAAATGTCTATAGTACCCAAAACAATCTACATATTCAATTCAATGCCTATCAAAATAACACCAGTATTCTTCGCAGAGCTAGAACAAACAATTCTATAATTTATGTGGAACCAGAAAAGACCCCGAATGCCCAAAGTAATGTTGAAAAAGAAAACCAAAGCTGGAGGCATCATAGTACCTGACTTCAAGCTGTATTACAAAGCTATAATCCTCAAAACAGTATGGTAATGGCACAAAAACAGACATATAGATTAGTGGAACAGGATGTTGAACCGAGAAATGGACCCACAAATATATGGCCATCTAATCTTTGACAAAGCTGAAAAGAGTGTCCGATAGAAAAAAGACAGTCTCTTTAGCAAATGGTTTTGGGAAAACTGGACAGAGGCATGCAGAAGGATGAAACTGGACCACTTTCTTACACCACACACAAAAATAATTCCAAATGGATGAAAGACCTAAATGTAAGATAGGAAGCTGTCAAAATACTAGAGGAGAAAAGAGAGAGAGAGAGAGCAACCTCTTTGACTTTGGCTACAGCAATTTCTTGTAAAACATGTCTCTGAAGGCAAGGGAAACAAAAGCGAAAAGTGAATTATTGGGACCTCATCAAGATAAAATTCTTCATCAAGATAAAAACAGTGATCGCTTCTCAGCCTTTTGGCTAAGATCAAGTGAAGATAAAAACAGTGAAGGAGGGGCACCTGGGTGGCTCAGTCAGTTAAACGTCTGGCTTCGGCTCAGGTCATGATCTCACAGTTCCTGGGTTCGAGCCCTGCGTTGGGCTCTGTGCCGACAGCTAGCTAAGAGCCTGGAGCCTGATTCAGATTCTGTGTCTCCCTCTCTCTCTGACCCTACCTGCTCACACTGGCTCTCTCTCTGTCTCTCAGAAATAAATTTTAAAATAAACATTAAAAAAAGAAAACTATTAAGAAAAAACAGTGAAGGAAACAATCAACAGAACTAGAAGGCAACTGACAGAATCGGAGAAAATATTTGCAAATGACATATTGGATAAAGGGTTAGTATCCAAAATCTCTAAAGAACTTATCAAATTCAACACCTGAAAAACTAAATAATCCAGTGAAGAAATGGGCAGAAGACATGAATAGACATTTTTTCAAAGAAGACATCCTAATGGTTAACAGACACATGAAAAATGCTCAACACCACATGAAGTACAAATCGAAACCACAATGATATGTCACCTCACACCTGTCAGAATGACTAAAATTAACAACTCAGGAAACAACAGATGTTGGTGAGGATACAGAGAGATGCTTTGCACTGTTGGTGGGAATGGTAACTGGTGCAGCCACTCTGGAAAACTGGTGCAGCCACTCTGGAAAACAGTATGGAGATTCCTCAAAAATTCAAAATAGAACTTACTTTAAGACCCAGCAATTGCACTACTAGGTATTTATCCGAAGGTTGCAAAAATGCTGATTCAAAGGGGCAGTGCACCCCAATGTTTATAGCAGCACTATCAACAATTGCCAAATCATGGAAAGAAGCCAAATGTCCATCAACTGACGAATGAATAAAGAAGATGTGGTGTATATGTATATATGTACACACACACACATGCACACCATAAAATGGAATCCTATACAGCAATCAGAAAGAATGAAATCTTGACATTTTCAACAACATGATTGAACCAGATTGTAAGTCAGAGAAAGACAATTATCATATGATTTCACTCATATTTGGAATTTAGGAAACAAAACAGATGAACATAGGGGAAGGAAAGGAAATATAAACAAGAGATGGAAGCAAACCAAAAGAGACCCTTAAATAGAACAAACAGGGTTGCTGGAGTGGAGGTGGGTAGGAGATATGAGCTAAATGGCTGATGAGCATTAAGGAGGGCACTTGTTGGGATGAGCACTGGGTGTTATATGTAAGTGATGAATCACTGGATTCTACTGAAACCAATGCTACACTGTGTATTAAACAACCTAAATTTAAATAAGCAAATAATTTTTTAGAAAATCATATAATATGTTAGCAGATAGAACTCACCAAATGTGTGTGTGTGTGTGTGTGTGTGTGTGTGTGTGTGTGTACATAATTGCAAAGTGGGATTTATTCCAAGAATGTAAGGTGCCTAAATTGATTTGAAAATCAATCAATATAATCTACCATATTAAAAGCTAAAGAAGCAAAATCACACAAACATACCTATTTATGCAGAGTAAGTATTTGAAGAAATCAACATACATTCACAAAAAAACACACACACACACACACACACAAGCAAAAACTCATCAAATAAAGGATAGAGATAATGACCTGAACTTGGTAAAGAACATCTACAAAAATAAATAAATAAATAAATAAATAAACAAACTCTATAACTAATATCAGACTTTTTGCTGAAATATTGAATGCTTTCTTCTTAAAAGTGAGAATAACATGAGACCACTTTTTCTCACCACTACTGTTCAACATAGTAATGAAATTTCTACCCAGTGCAATTTCACAAGAAAAAGAGATAAAACACATATAGGTGAGAACAGAAGAAATATAACATTCTTTATTTGCTGATGGAATGATTGTCTACCTAGAAAATCACAAGGGAACTTCCTACAAACTAATAAAGGAATTTATCAAGGTTACAGGGTACAAGGCCAACATGCAAAAAATCAATTCTATTTTTTATATACTAGCAATGAATATGTGGAAAATGAATTAAAAATACAATCGATTTTGCAAACTCTCAAAGCAGGTGAAATACTTAGGTGTAAGCCTAATAAAACATTTATAGCATTTATATGCTGAAAAATACAGAATGCTGATGAAAAAAGTCAAAGAAAATGTAAGTAGATTGAAAGGCATCCTGTGTAGACTAGAAGACTCACTATAATGAAGATATACATTCTTTCCAAATTGATATATAAGTTTGAGGTATTTTATATCAAAATCTCAGCAAGATGTTTCATCTATAAATATTATACTAAAATATATGTGGAAAAACAAAGAAACCAGCAAGTTAACACAGTTTTGAAAATAAAGAATAAATTGGGAGATATTATTAATTCTTACTATGTTGCTGCTGTAATCAAGACAGTGTGAGATTGGCAGATAGATAAACAGATATCAATGGAAGAGAATAGAGAATCCACATATAGTTTTACAAAGTACAGCCAAATTGTTTTTGACAAAGGTACAAAAGTATTTCAAAGGAGAAAGGATAGCCTTTTTAACAAATTGTTGCAATTGCATAGCTTTTGGCAACAAAAGTGAACTTCACCCTAAACCTCACATATTATACAAAAATCAACTCAAAATATTTATACATTTAAATGTAAAACCTTAAAGCTTTTATAAGATACCTGGGAGAAAATCTTTGGAACCTATTGAATCTTGTTGAAAACTTTTAGACATGACAACAAAAGCACAAGCCAATAAATAAATAAATTAGACTTCATAAAAAGTAAAACCTTTTGCTCTGTGAATGACCTTTTTATTAAAAAGATGAAAAAATACGCTACCAATTTTCAAAAAATATTTGCAAACCACATATTTTGAGAAAGGACTCATATCTGGAATATATAGAGAACTCTCAAAACTCAATAGTAAAAAACAAACAACCCAATTAGAAAATGAGCAAAAGACATGAAAAAGATGTGTGGTTGAAAATAAGCACATGAAAAGCTGTTTAAGATCATGAGGCATTGGGGAAATGCAAATTAATATCACAGCGAGATATTATTACATACCCATTAGAACGATTAAAAATAGTGATAGTACCAAATGCTGATCAGAGTAAAGAGAAAATGGATCACTCATACACTTCTAGTGGAAACATAAAAATGGGATAGGTACTCTAAAAATGTCTTGCAGGTTATTAAAAAGAAAACTAAACATGCACTTACAATATAAATCATCATTTACACTCCTGGGCATTTATCCCAGAGAAATAATAACATGTCCACACAAAACCTCTACAGGTATGTTAATAGAAGCTTTATTTGTAATAACCAAAAACTGTATGCAATGTAGATATTCTTCAGTGGGTGAATGGTTGAAGAAATTGCAGTAATTCATATAATGGAATACTACTCAAAAATAAGGTGTGAATTTTTTTTCTTTTCTAATAGTTTATTGTCAAATTGGTTTCTGTCGTGACCCTCCCCGACTGCTCTGGCCCGTGCGGGGAGGACCGACACGGGTTCTTCTCCTGAGGGAAGGAAAGAGAAAAGGGAAAAGGGGGACATATGGAAAATAAAACACAACACTCACGGTTTCTGGTTATGCGGAGAGAAAGAGAGCGTTTATTAAGAGGACTGTTTCTTATATACCATTCTCAGGGCAGAAAGAACAAAGCATTTGACTTTACCTCAGATACCAGGTAAAAGAAACGCCCTGACCTGCCTTCAGCAATGCTGGGAGGCGGAGAATTAACACTGAATGGGTTTTGATCTTTATGCACCTTGGCCCTCTGGTCTGGCTCAGCATGACTGTCTCCAAGAAAGATACCATCTCCAGCTTCCTGATGCAAATCTTGTTTACTGGCTCACTCTGCTGAGTGAATAATCCTTACCTTGAGGCAGACAGAAACATGGCGGTCCCGAAAGGTTTCCATACAATATCCAGTGCTCTTCCCCACAAGTGCCCTCCTTCATCACCACCACCTCTTTCCCCCCCTCCCCCTTCCCCTTCAACCCTCAGTTCAT
>PJEM01016243.1:0-26524 GCA_004023845.1 Helogale parvula | reverse complement strand
GCGACATCCATTAGAATGACTGAGACCTGGGCTCCCCCCACATCTGTTAGAACCACCCAGATCTGGGCTCTCCTCCCAACATTTGTTAGAACGACCCAGATTCGGGCCCCCCTCCACATCTGTCAGACGACCCAGATCTAGGCTCCCACATCTGTTAGAATGACCCAGATCCGGGCTCCCCCCCCACATCTGTTAGAAGGACCCAGATCCGGGCTCTCCCACCCCGCATCTGCTAGAATGACCTAGATCCAGAACACCGACAATACCAAGTGCTGGCAGCGTGGAGCAGCAGGAACTACGTTCGCTGCTGGTGGGAATGCCAGTGGGACAGGCCCTTCGGGAGCGATTAGCAGGTTTTTATAAAACTAAACAGACATTCCAGCAGCCGCTCTCCTTGGTATTTACCCAAAAGAGTTGAAAATTATGTCCTCACAGAAACCTGCGCGTGGGTGTTTAGAGCAGCTTTACTCGTAATTGCTAAAACTTGGAAGCCACCAAGATGTCCCTCAGCAGGTGAGTGGACAACAGACTGCGGCCCATCCCGGCGGGACACTAGTCAGCACTAAAGAGAAAGCGGCTGTCGAGCCCTGAGCAGACACAGGAAACCTAAACGCACCGAGTGAAAGGAGCCAGTCTGAAAAGGCTGCCCTCTGTGTGATTCCAGCAACAGCACGTTCTGGAAAAGGCACACTGCAGAGACCATAGAGAGGCCAGGGGTTTGGGGGGAGGAAAGGCTGAACTAGGTGGAGCACATGGGCCTTCTAAAACTTCTGGTGGAACTACCCTGTATGAGACTTTGTATGTGGTGGGTGCCTGGGGGGTAGATTACGACTCTGCACGATTGGTGCAGGTCCGGGCACCACCAAGGCCCCGCTCTGGAGGGGGTGCTGGTCATGCGGGAGGCTGTGCACGAGTCGGGGAGGAGTTAGATGGGAAATCTCTGTGCCTCCTGCTCAGTTTCGCTGCTCTCGAAAGTAAAGTCGACTCAGAACAACTTGTGTGACCTAGGACTCTGCCCGCACGAGCAAGAAGTCTGCTGAGCTGTCCTTCCTCAGAGTAGAGCAGGTGGATACAGCTCTGACCTCCCCCACCTGTCCGTGTGGGTCGCTTCGCGTTTTGCGTTCTGAACAGCTTACCAGTGACTGGGGGAGCCCTTACGCAGTTTTCCTTGTATTGGGATTCTTTGGTAGGACGGACCCCCGGGGGTCCTCTCCGTGTGTCAGAGTGGGAATACGGTCACAGCCCTTGACAGAGACTGCCAGCCTGTCTTCGCAGCTTGGCAGGCCACGTCCTGACTCCACCAGCAGTACACGTGTCGTGTGTTGCTTCCTTGTCAGTCTTTAGGCGTTTTTTCCCCTAAATTTCTGATTTCATAAGCAACGAATAGTAGAACCTCATTTAACCTCGGTTGGTTAGCGAGGTTGAAGATGTCTGCCCCCACGAGTGTTGGCTAGCCTTGCGCTTGGTGTCGTCTCTCCCCACCTGTGAGTCGTGTGTGTCTGCACGCTCATACCGAGTTAGAGAGTTATCCCCGAGTAGTAGCGCCAGACCAGAGCTCCCTGAGCATACACGGTGGATTACGCGGTGCCCTCCGAGCCGGCCTCTGAGCCCTTGTTGGGGGAATTAGAGGTGCCTAATTAGTGCGGATCAAGCTGGAAGCCAGCGCTGTGGGCCTTGTCGGCAGTCCCTGGGGCTCAACGGCGATTTCAGTGCCATCTTCCACCTTCAGCGGTTCTGGGAACTCAGCTGAAATTTGATCACATTACAGTATGGCTAAGGGGCCTAATTAGCCGGAAACCTCAGGAAATTCGAAAATTAGAGAGTCCATTAATCCCAAGGCCCCTCCTTTGGCAAACGGCTCCAATTCCCCTTTGGTTTGTTTGATTTTCCTGCTGTGCTTTAGCTCCAACAAGACTTGGGTAGAGTGACAGCCTTTTTGCTGGAACTTCCTGCCTTTGCGGGGGAAGGGTTAATAGAGGCCTTAAACCTCCCCTCTCCAGCCCCACAGCACCGAGCTAATCTCTAAGTAATAGTCGGAATGCTGGTCATTGTTCCATTTCCTGGCTGCAAATCCTGCCCCATTAAGGTGAATGTAATGACCCTCCTTAGTGCCTCTCGTGACCTGGAGGAACCGGTGACCTGTGTAGGAGCGTCTCTTGCTCAAGTTGTGTCTAGGCACCCCCTGCCTTCTCCCTTTGAAATGTAAGTGGTTTTGTGTCGCGTGGATCCCGTGGTCGGAGCGGTTCTGTGTCACAGCACACTACTCCTTCCCCTTCCCGGGTAGAACACGGGGGCAGCCCCACGGACGTGCTGGCTAAGGACCTCATGTGGTTGGATGGACTGATACTTGGCCAGGCTGGGCCTGCGAGTTGGTCTGTACAGAGCGGTCATGGCCGGGTGGGGTGGGTCTGCGTTCCATCCAAGGCAGCTGTTCGTGAACCGACCATGGGCAGCTACGCTCCAGGGAACTGAAGACGGGGGTCTTGAGCCTGGCGTTGTTGGAAAGCTCTTCCTATGTGACAGCCTCTGTAGAAAATGTAGATCTGGGTGGGTGGGTGTGTGTGTGTGTGTTTCATGCAGAACGCCTGATCCTGCCTTGGATTCGTAGCCCACCCCCCTCTGAGAGGTTTTATTAGTATTCAGAGGTCGTTTCGGTATTTCATTTGTTTTCCTTGTCAAAGCTCTTCTCTGCTCAACACGCTCCATTTACAGTGGTAGCGTATTGTTTGGTTGCTCTTAAAGTTATGAGCCTTGTATTTAAGAACCCTATAAAATGCAGGAAATTGGTCTTTATTTTTCTCATGTAAACAGACTGCTCTGAGACTCTGCCCTCTTCATGGCTCGGAGAGAAAGAACATGGTAGCCGCCGTGGTGCCGGGCGTGACCATGTCCCTGGACCTTGGCGTCGGCCGGCCCTTTGGGAAGGCTTTAAGGTGATGAGCTTGTCTGGACTCCCGTCGCTGGGCAGACCATTGGTGGGCACACAGAGGTCCTTTGAACTCTGCCTCTTTCAGAGAATGGAGTTTGTTTATTGAGTGAAAAAATAAGAGCGGATTATCACCAAATCTTGGATGCCATGATCCCTTGGGGGCCTGGTGCTCTCAAGGTCACTTGCTGGCTGGTATTGGGTGCTCTTGGCACGCTCCACTCTCCGTAGCCAGGACTCAGCCCGGCTTTGGCCTGTGGCATTTCTTAGATGCCACCCGTTTCCTCTCTGCCCTAGTGTCATCGCCTGCACCTGCCACTTAGTCCCTCGGAGCCACCTGTGACTGGCCTGTGAGGCTCGAGCAGGCAGCCCCCGTGGGCCCCTGGCTTCCTGGCTGCTTGGTCTGCATTTTGGCTTCCTCTTTGCAGGCCAATTCCGTGAATTCACAGTGTGGACTCAGCCCTTGGCCCCTCCTCCCCGTGCCAGGGGGTGGATCTCTCCATGCGGGCACCTGCTGACCACTGCAGTTTCGCACCAGCAGAGCTTGGGGCTGTGGTGGGGCATTTAGAACCATCAGCTTGGAAGAGCTTCCCCCAAACGTGGTCCTGCCTTTGCCTTGCAGTCTCTAAGCTCTACTACGTGGATGACCACTTTGAAATCATTTGGAGAAAATTGGGACCACTTTCCCAAAACACATTATGGCACACTTTGGCATTGTGGTAGAGAGCGCAGGTTTGCAGTGGACAGCCCGGATCCCTGCTCGCGGCTGTGGGTCAGCTGCTCTTGGATCACTGAGCCTCCCTGCTCGCTTAGGGTGACCATGTGTGCTCCACAGGGTCACGAGGATACAGCGGAGATTGTGCATAAATGCATAACATGGAGAAAACAATAGTAGTTGTTAGTGTACTTCTATAACTTTGCAAAATGAAAGCAGTGGGGAACCCCCTCCAAGTGTCATTTACATGACGTCTCCTGGAAAAGAGTTTGTAGAGAGGGGGGTGTAGCTATTATAGGGTGAAATAGGAGACCTTACAGGACTGACTCGCTCTCTGGGGGTGTGACTCCGGTGGCCAGTGTCTTGTTCCTGGTCCCCCCCTGCAGGGTGCGCCATCCTTGAGGGCGAGTGTGAGTTGCGAACATGGCAGACAGGGTGCCGTCCTTCTTACGGCTTTCTGAGACAGGTCCGCTCGGATGCTTTTGTTTTCTTTTTTTTTTTAAGATTTTATTCTTAAGTAATCTTTACACTCCATGTGGGGCTTGAAGTCATGACCTCAAGATCAAGAGTCATATGCTCTACTGACTAAGCCAGCTAGGTGCCCCTCTGATTCCTTCCTTCATTTATTATTTTTTGTTTTAGAGAGAGAGCATGTGCACATGTGCACAGGAAAGAGAGGCAGAGAGAACTTAGGCAGGCTCCACGCTCAACTCAGGGCTCGATGTGGGGCTCGATGTCACAACCCTGGGATTGTGACCTGAGCCAAAACCAAGCGTTTGAACGCTCAACTGACTGAGCCACCCAGGTGCTCCTGATTCCTCCAGTTATTGTTAAGCTTTCATCTAGGACCTCCTGTGAGTGTACCTAACCCTGAGGACACAGGTGCCACTAGATCTGGTACCGGCCCTCCAGCCCTCCCGTCCACGTGGGAGACAAGTCTGCATTCCAGGGACTCGGCGAGAGGCAGCCCACGTGGGGTGGTCAGCAGCGCAAGTGCTGGCGCTGGATGCCCGGCTCTGAATCCCACATATCCTCTCCGTCCCTCACCTTCCTCCTCTGTAAAATGGGAATACGTGGTGGTTTGGAGGATGAGTTAATGCATCACATATGCTTCTTGCACAGGCCGCCAGGAAGGGCGCAGTAATTGTATTAACATTGTTGGGGCGCCTGGGCGGCTCGGTCAAGCGCCATCTCTTGATTTAGGCCCAGGTCATGATCTTGTGGTTGATGAGCTGGAGCCCCATGTCAGGCTCAGAACTGACAGCATGCAGCCTGCTTGGGATTCCCTCTCCCTCTGCACCCCTCCCCGCCCCCACCTCGTTCTCTCAAAATAAACTAAAAAAAACCCCAACAACCACTGTAGGAGGCATTGATTCAGCAAATATTCACCCATGTGGTGAACCACACAAAGTCCCTGCTTCACTGTGACAAGACGGATCATAAATGCGAGCCTTTCCAGTGATAAGTGCCATGAAGAAGCAGATGGTTTGCTGGGCGGGCAGGGCAGGCAGGTGAGAGCGCCAGCTGGGGGGCTCTGGGGGGCCGGCCGTGCAGGGGTGCCGAGGTGGAATGGGGAGGAGCGTCCAGGTTGCCAGGGTCCTGGTGATGCAGGGCCTTGTGCCTCCGGTCCTACTTGAATGGTAACGAGAAGACTTAGGGTTTCAAGCAGCAGAATACCGGGATCTCATCTATGTTAGAAAACATTATTTTGGCCACTGCACAGAGCAGGGATCATGAGAGGCAGGGGCAGAAGCAGGGTGACAACAGGATGCTCCCTGCGAGGGAGGCCGTGCGGTGGAGGTGGATGGATTGACATCGGTGCAGAGTCCCAGGAAGGGGCGCTTGGCGAGGACTTTGGACCCCGGACCAGAAGCCACCTGGGGTTTATTCGCCCACAGAGCCGATCATCCTCGGGCCTCACCCTCACCCCATCAGGACGTGCTGACTCTGCAGCCGGTGCTCCTCCCACACCTCCCTGCAGCCCCTCACCTGCACCTGTGTGCTGTGTGCTGGTGGGAGGCTCGCTTGGGACTGGGGGGCAGCTTGCTGCTTTTTTGTGTTCTTGCTGCTCAAGTAGATCGCAGAATGGTATTCACTGTATTCACTGACCCTGAGTTAAGCATTGTTCCGGCCCCTGGCAGCACAGAATGACACTACCCTGCTCTCCTGGAGCCTGCAGCCTGGTGGGGGAGCCTGACACCAATCAGGGAGTCCTGGGGCCCAGAGGCCGTGAGGCTGCAGTAGGGGGTCGACATCAGGAGGTCAGGAGGGGCTAGGCTTGAGCTGAGGGAATAGCAGGGGCTTAAGGAGTTGAGGGACGGAAGGTAGTGGTGGCAAGGAGCAGGGTGGGAGATGAGAATGGAGAGGTGGGCAGGACCCTCCTAGTTGCCAGGGATGTGTGTGTGTGTGTGTGGGGGTGTCTGTCTGTCTGTCTGTCTGTCTTTTTCCTAGGAGACTTTTTTCCTTTAATTTTTTAAATGTTTATTGTATTTTTGAGAGAGAGAGAGAGAGAGGGAGAGCATGATCGGGAGAGGAGCAGAGAGAGGGAGACACAGAATCCGAAACAGGCTTCAGGCTCTGAGCTGTCAGCACAGAGCCTGATGCGGGCCTCAAACTCCACCAACTTCGAGAATCATGACCTGAGGCCACCCAGGCGCCGCTTTCCTAGGGGACTTTGAAGGGTGTAAGCAGTGGGGCTGATCGTTTGAGTCTTTAAGGTTGCTCTGACCCAGGTGTGGAGAAGGGAGGGGGCTGGGCAAGTGGGGGTCAGTCAGGAGACCAATGTGGTAGACCAGGGGAGACCTGGTGGCTTGGGCAAGGGGGAGAGGGTTGGTATTGGGGATGGAGAGGAATAATTATAAAATAATACTTGCAATAATAAATGCTTCATAGCCTTATTACTGTCATATAGTAAATGCTCAATAAATGTTAGCCATTTGCATGATGGATATGCTTTGTTTGGGGTGTGTTGAGGGCCTCGGTACTCGAGTCGTTCAGAGATGCGGGGGCAGTAGTACTGAGATGATTTAGGGGTGCGTTATTTACTCCCACACTGTCAGGTGCAGAAGTGTTCTCCCCTTCTGGCCCCAGCCTGTGCCACGGCAGGGCTCTGCTCACCTCCCGGAGCACCCACGTCCTCTCCTGAGAGGGGGACGGAGGTGGCATCCTTGTCGCAGGTTTCCGCAGCTGAGGTCTAAGCACTTTACAGGCGCCTGGGTGCTGCACGCGTGTCAGAGGTACCGTGGTTGTTCATCCAGCGTTCTGTATGCCTTTCCATCCCTTCCGCCACGCGTTAGTTGAGTAGGAAAAAAAGCTTTTATATTTTGCCAATGACAGGATTGTTCCTCGCATTCTTTTTTTTAATGTTTATTTTATTTTATTTGAGAGAAAGACAGATGGACAGTGGGTGGGGGAGGGGCAGGGAGCGAGAAGGGGGGAGAGAGAGAGAGAGAGGATCCCAAGCAGGGTCTGAAGTGTCAGTGCAGACCCAATGGGAGGGGCTCGATCCCATGAACCTCGAGATCATGACCTGAGGTTGGAAATCAAGAGTTGGACGTTGAACAGACTGAGCCACCCAGGTGCCCCTCCCTACCCTATTCTCAAAGGCTTCTCGTAAGCCAACTGTGGCCACAAGTTCTTTTCCTCTCATCCATAGCCTTCCCTTCCCCGTTCCATTTTTCCGTCCTCTGTCCCCACTACCCCCCTTCCTTGTGCCACGATCCAATCTCCAGACCCCGCGGTGGCTTCTCCTTGGGAACCCATGCTGACTCGGTGGGCATTTCTGTGCAGCTCGCCGCTAAGGCTGAGGGGTTCTCAGACTTCAGTGTCGTTTAGGCCTTAAAGTGCAGTGGGAACCGCTGGTGACGAGCGGTGGCAGTCCCTCCGCGTAGCTGACTTGGTGCGTGTCCGCCTGCCCTGCAGGGGGACACAAACTGAGCAGTGGTAATTTTTGCAAACCTGAGGAGTCAGCAGTCTCTCCCTGGCACCGGATGAGAGCAGTCTTGGCATGCAGGAACGAGCGGTGGGATAGCAAAGCGAATTCCTACAAATAATAAACATCCCTTTCTATTATTCCAAAGATAAACACGAGAGATGGCGTCACCGGGGCTTTTCATAACCTTCTGTGGACTCCTGCCTGTTCCTTCCCAAAATAAACGTGGCGAGTGTCTGCATTTTCTATCCTTCTCTTCCCTTGCCCCTCTATCCTTCAGAAGATTTTCCGACACAAGCCTCACTATCAGCCAACACTGCAGAAGTATAAAGGGATAGTTTTTAAGGGTTTTTGCTTCCAAAGATTCTTGTACCAGCTGCTTTCTTTCTGGACTCTGTTTTCGTGTTTGCGGAACAACTAGATGGACCTCGAGAACCTCCTGAGGATCTTCCTCCCGCTCCGGGTGCGCCCAGGCGAGGTGGCCTGTGCTCTTAGGCGGTGTAACACTCCTGAAGTGCTTTGGAAGTAAAGTGGACTTTTTGTATCTCAGATCCACACTTTAAGGAACCATAGAATGAACCTTCGACAATTTTTAAGAAGTAAACGTTTCTCCTGCATCTGATTAACGCTGGCAGGAGGTCTGTTGGGAGGTCGGGAGGAACTAGAATGCTCACACGTTTGGATTCCTAAAGCAGGGCCCACGCCTGCTGGTGAGTCAGGAGGCGCCATCAAACACGGTCCTACTTTGAGAAGGCTTGCTGTCGGCCTCTTTGGAAGCGCCCCAGCACCATTTCGGGGATGCACGCTTGTTCTCCCCTCCTCCAGGCTGCAGTCCGCAGCCAGGCCGTCACTGTTACCCGGCTGAGCCACCCCGAAGCTGAGCTCTGGCCCACGCGGGAGAACTGGTATCGGTGCCTCCTGGCAGAGCGCATGGGTAATTTTTTTTTTAACGTTTATTTATTTTTGAGAGAGAGAGACACACACAGAATGTGAGCCAGGGAGGGTCAGAGAGAGAGAGGGAGATACAGAATCCGAAGCAGGCTCCTGGCTCTGAGCTGTCAGCACAGAGCCCCACGCGGGGCTCGAACCCACGAACCCCTAAGATCATGATCTGAGCCGAAGTCGGCCGCTTAACCGACTGAGCCCCCCAAGCGCTCCCAGAGTGCATGTTTAAAAGCCACTACGCCACAGCTGTCTAGGATCTGGTGTGCAACAGTGGCCACCACAGTCTTCTCCTGAAGTCAGTTCCGAAAAATAGACTGCTCCTAAGTATGGCTGTAGGAGGGGAGGGCTGATGCTTGTTCCCAAGACTGTCAGCATCAATCTGTCTATGAACTTGGACTGAGTTAAGGACAGCTGGGGGATAATTGAACCAGGTGGATCAAGTTTCGAGTGTGAACAAAGATACTGAGAACTGCCTTGTAATCATTTCAATGTGAGGCATGCTCCCTTCTCCTTGGACCTTTAAGGAGTCTGAAATAGTTGAAAGGGAGCAGCCGAGAAAGAGGAAGATGGTGATACCCCGTCTGTCTTCACCTGGAACTTGATCTCAAAGGGAAGTGGAGATCGCGGAAGGAGCGTGGGCCCTGGGATTGGGCAAACCTGGTTCCAATCTCGGGTTGGCCTCTTCCAGGCACTCTGGCTCGGGTGAGCTCCTGAACCTCATTTTCTTCCTTTCACCTACCAGGGCGTTAGAAAGACATGACTCCGTAGATAACTCCATGCCTGGTGGCGTGGGCATTGAACAGTGGTAGCTGCTATGGTCAGTGTATGTGGGCCTCCCGGAAAGGGTGTGATTATTTTCATGCCAGTCCAGTGCCCAGGGCTCCGCCCGTGCTCTCATTGCTTCCTGAACCGGCTCTGAGGTCGGGTAGTGGCATGCCCATTTCACAGGTGGAGAAACTCACATGTGTGGTGGTGGTTGAAGTAACTCGTGTGCAGGTGTCATTAGAAGAACCAGGGACCGATCACAGGTGATCCCTCACTGCTAGCACACAGAAGGCCTTTTTTCTTTAAGGATTCAACATTGATAATAGGCACTGTCTCCTTCTGACTTAGTAAATTGTAGAAAATTAGAAAAAACAAAAGCAGAGTATAAAAAAAATTACCTTAGACCTGTCACTTAGACAAAATATTATTTTGGGGTTTTTTTAATTGTTTTATGTTTTTTATTTCTTTTTGAGAGACCGAGAGAGGCAGCTCGAGCAGGGGAGGGTCAGAGAGAGAGGGAGACACAGAATCTGAAGCAGGCTTCAGGCTCCGAGCTGTCAGCACAGAGCCCGACGCGGGGCTCGAACCCACAAACCGTGAGATCATGACCTGAGCCGAAGTCAGACACTCAACCTACTGAGGCCACCCAGGTGCCCTGACAAAATATTTTGGAGCACTTTACTCTGGCCTTTTACTATCATATTTAACGTTGTGGTGGATATATAAGTAGATACGGTGGTGTTTCTCTTCTGTTCTCTGCTGGCCGGCAGTGTAGCGCGGCAGTAGCTTCCGGAGCCGGGCTGAGCTCATACTCCAGCTGTGCCACTGAGAGCTCTGTGACCTTCGATGAGTTCCGTAACCGCGGAGCAGAGGTGCCTCGATGCTCTCATCTGTGCATTGGGCTAATCATGGAGGCTGTTTGATAGGCCAGTTATGGGGACCGGAGGAGTTAACACATTAAGCGCACAGAAAGCCTTTGTCAGTATTACTGTGGTTTCAATCGTAATCATTCCGCCGGCGCTTGGGTGGCGTCTGACTTTGGCTCAGGTCATGATCTTGTGGTTGGTGAGTTCGAGCCCCGCGTCGGGCTCTGTGCTGACAGCTCGGAGCCGGGAGCCTGCTTCAGATTCTGTGTCTTCCCCTCTCTCTGCCCCTCCCGTGCTCGCACTCTGTCTCTTTTTCTCTCTCAAAAATAAGCAAGCCTTTAACAAAAATCACAATCATCATGTTTTCCTTATAAACCTGATTTTAGCTGTGTCGTAGTGCGCTGTGTAGACATAGAGTAATTCGCCTGAAGGACCCACTGCTGCTTTCATGGTCTCGAGCATGCTAATGAGCAGCTTAGGAGCACGGCCTGCGGCGTCTCCAGTCTGAGACAAGATGTAGATCCTTGAAGAATCCTCTCCCTGTTTCCTGAGCTCCGGTGCCAGATTTGCTTCACATCTTGTCAGACCAGTGCATTTCTTTTTCTTGGCTGTCGTCAGAACCACCAAGCCTTGGGACCCCACTTTGCTCTCTTACCCCTGGTTCCGGCCTCAGAAAGTGTGGCCTTTCAGCCCTGCTCCGAGATGCACAGGCGTACTTTGTGCCTGTCAGCCTTATGTCGACTCCGGGGTCAGGAGGTGTGTGGCAGTGGAGCTGCTGGGGTTTCATCTGCAAATGAAAACCACCTGGCCAGCTGCTCGGGTCAGCTGGAAGCCAGATGGGGGAAGTGGGGAGGGGGCCCCGGGCAGCCTGGAGCAGTGTCCGAGTGTGCTGTCATCTCGGCCCCTCCCTGGCCTCTTCGCCCCACGGGGGCTGTGTGTGCCTGAGCACCTCTTCCGTGTGGCCAGACAGTTCCGGGGTGCGGGGTTCTCCCACCCAGGCCACAGCCGGCCTGGAAGAGGTGACCCAGAACCTGGAGAGGTGACACGCATGTCAGATTGGACGACAGAAGAGGAGCAACAGGTGGCTAAGTGGCCATCAGGGTGGAAACTTTAACTGTCGGGCTGGGGGGAGGCGGCAGGGAGAGTAAATAGCAGAGTTAATGGAATCCACATGGCACCCGGGCAGGAGATGTGAGCAGGGCCGGTGATTAAACCAAGAGACACTGAAAACGGTCCCCCCAGGAAACGTGTTGGCCGAGTGACAACTTGCTGCAGACCAGGGGGTCAAGTTGAGTCAAGTTGGTCTGGTCTCCAGGCCACTTGTCATGTGAATCATTTGCAGTCAAATGAAGGAGAAAGCATTTGTGGAAGGGAAGGGATGGCAGAGCACTTTGCATCTTTCTTGGGTCTGAATTGTTGCAACTGCCACCAGGGTTTGATTCGTGGCTCAGAGAGGGGAAATGCGGGGGAGTTTCTACCTCTGAGCCTTGTGGATGAAGGAGGTGCCAGAGCGGGAAGTAATGTGTGCATTTCAGTGTCTAAACAGTCTTGTCTGGGGGCACAGAGAGGAGAAAAATACTAATCAGACGCCCTAAAGAGTGGGAGGGAGGAGAGGCGATCAGCGCATTCAAGCTGATTTACAGCTGGGAGTGGGGCTTCTGCCCTGCGAAGGAAAAAGCCCCTCAGAGATAGAAAGCGCCAGGAGAGAAGGGTGTTCTGGGTATTTCCTCTGCCTTTGGAGCTGCCCCAGCGCGCCATTCCCTGCCAGCGCCGCGGCTGGCTGCCGTGCCCAGCCTGGGCAGGTCCGGTCTTTCTGTTCAATACTTGAGATTAGTTGGCTTCCTTATCTGTAGACCCAGGACCCCTTAACACTCGATTGGCAGATTGATTGGCTGGCTCTTAACTCCCCAAAAGAAAAGCCCACATCCCGCGTGGGGCTGGAGTCCGCTGCCTGTGTCAGCTCTGCCTCCACCCTTTTCCTCGACATTGGAGGAAGCTCCTAGGATACAGGCGAGAGTGTCCTAATTAGAGAGCTAACATCCAACCTATTCTGATTCTTTTTTTTTAAATGTTTTGTTTATTTACTTTTGAGAGAGGGAGATGGAGTTCGAGTAGGGGAGGGGCAGAGAGAGGGAGACACAGAATCTGAAGCAGGCTCCAGGCTCTGAGCCATCAGCCCAGAGCCCGACATGGGGCTCAAACCCACGAACCGTGAGATCATGCCCTGAGCCGAAGTCGGACGCTTAACTGACTGAGCCACCCAGGCGCCCCCAGACCTATTCTAATTCTTCACTATAAAAGAAACTTTGTGCCACACCTTGAATTACCTGCACCTTGCTCATCAGCGCGACGCAGCGTTCTGGCTGAGGCCTCCAGGCAGAGGAGCAGGGGGCTCGTGAGCCCCTGCGGGGCTGCTGCGGTGATTGGGCGGTTAGCTGTGCCCTGCCCTGCCACTTCTCAGCTGGGCTCTGTCTGGACTGCTCTGCCCCTGACCTTGGGGAGGCCTCCCGGGGGCATGTCCGTTAAGGGAATCTGCCAGCTGAAATAATTTTGCTGGACTGCTGTGTCCACAGAACACTTTTAGGAAGGCATGAAGGTCTTGTGGCTCCAGCTTCCTTACAGGTAATGCTGGGCTCCCCTCAAGGACGATGCCTAGTCTTACGCCGTGACCCGGTCTCTCCAGGCTCAAGTTTAAATTCATCGTTGTTTTCCCCCCTCCTGTTTGAAAACAAAGTGGCAGCAGCTACAAAATCCTCCTCTCCCGAAGGGTGATGCAAGTTTTATGTGCCCCTAGTAGAGATCATTCTCGCGAGAGCTGGGATGCACATCCCGCCCCCGCACCCCCCCCCCCCCCCCCCCCCCCCCCCCCCGCTGGGACCTGGGGGTTGTCAGGTTTTGATTGGTGGGTTGTAATTTGGGAAAGTAGATTTAGCATTAGGATGTCATGTCTGGAAAACAAAGCCTCGTTTCTGCACAGTGCAAACCTAGAGGGTAAAGTTAACAAAATCCAGTCGGCAGCTGGATCATGGGCATTTATAGACTGAAGAGTACGTCTATAAAAATTTGGAAAGTTCAGAAAAACAGGTAAAAGAAAAAGAAGCACTTAGTTTCCCTTCCCAGAGAAAAACACTCAACATTTTCATGTATCGTTTCTCTCCAGGATATTGGCTTTTTTTTCCTTAGTTGGGATTAAATACGTAGATCCAACTGTGCTGATTTAACATAAATTACATCATTTCCCCGTTTTTTAAAGGACTTTCTCTGCAAAGGGTGTGACCACTTGAAAACCTTTTGGCCCTGAATTGCCAGTTACTTCCTAAAAGAACTGTGCTCATTTCCATCCTTTCTAGCATCCACATGGCTTTTCTGTTCTGTGTGCCTCTCCTGTAATATGTGACCCTCCGCTCCCCTTCTCCTGCCCTTGGCTTGTCCCATTTCTCATTTTCACTTTGGCCCATCTCCGTTCACCTCTGAGCACTTCCAGGGAGTGACATCTCGTGGAGGCAGCTTTCAGGTTTCTGTTGGATGAGAGCCGCGTTCTCCGGTTTCGTACACACAGCACATCCTGAACCCCGTGTGGTATTTGGCCCCTCGGGCCTGTGCTCCGTCTCCGCTGCCACTTATCATTAAGGCCCGCCTGGCAGTCCAGCCCCCGCCTCATGAATGGCTTTTCAGGGCCAGGACTTCGCCGAGTCCTGTGTACAGTGGGGCTGACCTCCGGCCCCCCTCTTGCTCTTGCACTTTATCGGATGAGCTTCTGGGAGCGGGAGGTGTGTCCAGTGATCCTGAGAGGTCACCAGCTTCCTCTGCTGTGTCCACATGGCCTTGCCAAGTGCTCTTGGGGGAAGCAGGGTGCACGGCTGCCCCCTGACGCTCCCCCGGCCGGCAGGGGGCTTCTGGTCCTGTCGCTGTCGTGTTTCAGTTTTCTGCAACTGCTTTACGGAGGCATAATTTACATATCACAGATTGTCCTGGCTTTGAGCGTGCAGCTCAGTTTTGTAAGGTTTTTAGTAAATTTAGAGTTGCAGACCTGTCCCCACAATCCGATTTAACAATATTGTCATCCCCCTCCCCCCCCGAAAGATCCGTTGCACCCACCCTTCTGTGATTACTCCCCGATTCCCTTCCTGCTCCAGGCAAACCACTGATTTTTTCTTCTTCCTGGACAATTAGTCTATGTAGGATCATACGGATGGTTCTCTAAGGAAAATACTTGATTCTTTTCTTTTTTAATGTTTTTATTTATTTTTGATACAGAGAGAGACAGAGCATGAGAGGGGGAGGGGCAGAGAGAGAAGGAGACACAGAACCGGAAGCAGGCTCCAGGCTCTGAGCTAGCTGTCAGCACAGAGCCTGACGCGGGGCTCGAACCCACGAACATGAGTTCTGACCTGAGCCGAAGTCGGAGGCTTAACCGACTGAGCCACCTAGGCGCCCCGGAAAATACTTGATTCTTAAAGTAGTGCTTGTTGGAAAACATCTGGTTAAAGGGAAGCCCAGTGATTAGTGTGAGTTACCTTTAGGGAGTGACGTCCTCTGGGTGGTGGGAGGGTAGGGGGGGCTTTTTGCTTTCTGTAATGCCTGAAGTTTTTACAGAGAGCCTGTATCACATTTACAGTCAGAAGGAAAGGGGGGGTGGGTGCGTATTCCATTGCTGGAAAATGCAAGAAAGTTTAAAGAGGATAAAAACCTAACAGTCCTCAGCAGTCCCTCCTGAAGGATAAAACCGCTTTTACTTTGGTGTGGGTTTGGGCTTTTTTCCTCCCCAGTTTTCTCTGAGCGTATTTTTTAAATCTGACTTTCATACTTTAAATTCTGCGGCCTTGCTTGTCTGTCCTGGCATCGCAGAGCCCTTTCCCACCTCACTTCAAACACCATTGCAAACCTCTCCTTGATGATCATATAATGGTTCATTTAATGGTTCTCTGTGATTTACCTACACTGAGCGTTAAGGTTAGTTCTGCTTTTTCGCTGCTGGAAATCATGTGGAATGAATGAATGTGTAAAAGCTATGTGTAATACCTTTGCAAAACCCTCGGGTCAAGGGGTTTGTACCTGAAAAAAATTATTTCTCTCCCAGTTTGCAGCTATTTCTGCAAAACTGTTTTCTAGATTTCGTCTGTGTCACCTGCTCCTTGAAATTAATTATTTGGCCCCGAGGATCTAGTTTAGATTTCCAGGAGACGGCTCCTTTATGTGAGGTCCAGGTGCCGGGTGGGAAGTGGCAGGGAGGGGAATGGAAGAGCCAGACCAGGGCTTCCGAAGATGGCAGTGCCCAAGGGAGCCAGGGTCTAGCTTATCTTAACAAAATCTTGTGTTTATGATCTAGACAGGGCTTAGGCACCTTGTGTTTTCTGTAAATAATCCCCTTTTGTTCATCTTTGGTTTTCAGTAAAGGTTTGCTTATATATATGGGTGAGCAAATGCCTGACTTATTTTAGGAGGGTCAGTCCAAAGAGACTTTTAGTCCAGTCAAGCCAGGGTTGCCAAAGGGTGGGGAGGCGGCAGCATGGAGACAGACCTCAAGGGCAGCTCTGGGAGCCTGGCTCCACGGGAGGCGGGGCCGGTTACCTGGATGGCCTGTTTTCATTGGAGACCCTCCTTCCCTAGCCCTTCAGTGATCCAAAATCCAAACAGAGACTTTAACTTGGGATGTCTGGGGCTGGGAGAGGTGTGTGACCCCACCAGCCGTCTTCTCCACACTGCGGTGTGGGTGCGTTTGTCTGCGGAGGGGGTCACTTCATCTCTGGCCTCACAAGGGGCAGAACCGTGAGTACTCCAGAGGGACTGGTGTCTTCCTTAACAAGGGACACCCACACTGCAGCCACTACATCCGCACTGTGTGACCTTGATCAGGCAACTGGCCTCCCTGTGCCCCCGTTTCCTCCTTGGGAAGTGCCGGGCATGTTGGAGACACTGAGTCACATCTGGGTTCTTACTTCAGTCTTGGCTCGTAAGGTCTTTAAAGGAGCCGTGGACTTGAAATTGACCTGAGCAACCTTCCACATCTCTTCCACCAGAGTCTGGTGATGCTAATGTGGTTCTTAGACAGTATCTTGTTTATTTTAAATAAGGAATGGATTTATTATTATTATTTGTTATTTTTTTAAGTTTACTTATTTTGAGAGAGAATGTGAGCAGGGGACGGACAGAGAGAGCGCGCGCGAGAGAGAATCCCACGCAGACTCTGCAGGCTCAGTGCAGAGCCCACTGTAGAGCTCAAACTCATGGAACTGTGAGATGATGACCTGAGCTGAAATCAGAAGTTGAGCGCTTAACCGACTGAGCCACCCAGGTGCCCCAAGGAATGGATTTTTTAAATCGTTGGCGAGAAGGATATAATTATTAGGGTGGGTTTTTTTGTTTTGTTTTTATTTTTTGAGGGAGAAAGGGCATGAAATCAAACCAGTGCTGGCCACGTACGCCTTTACCCTTAGTGCATGAATGAACCCAGACCCGGGGACTTGTCCCAGTGCAGTTGCTCTGAGTTAGTTCCTGCAGCACCAGGGAGCAATGTTTCCGTAATGTGTAGAGGGAGCCAAGCTAGAGCCGGAAGCAGTGGAACTTCCCTAAAACCGAACCAGAGTTGGAGATCCTGGGCGCCCAGTGGCATCGGCCAGGAAGCCAGTGAGAGCAGGGCTCTCCAGATTGGAGCGTTCTGGTGACTTCTGAGGATGCTGCGTTTTTCAGTCCTTTAAGCGCCTGGACTGCTGCAGAGCTTTGTGGAGGGGCTCCTTTTGCTCCTTCCTTGGCTGGGGGTGGGGGCGGGGTGTTCCCTGGCCTTACTACCTGTGGGAGAAGGTGCCTAATGTCTGGTAAATAGGTCTTCAAGCCTAGTTTAGTTGGCAGCTAGGGCTTAAAGCGAGGGGGGTGTTGCCTGATTAAAATTTGAAAAAAAAAAAAAACTTTATTATGGAAAATTTCAAGCATATAGTAGAACCAATGGCTTATCGCCATGGCCGGTCTTGTATCTGTACCCACCCACTCCACCCTCCCCCAGCTTAAATAGCTTTGAATCAGATCATCTGGTTTAACTTGTTGGGTTTATTTATTTATCTGAGTAATCTCTACCCCTAGCGTGGGGCTCAAATGCACCACCCCGAGATCAAGAGTCAGACACTTAACTGCCTGAGCCACCTAGGTGCCCCCCACCGAGTTTAATTTTAATAAGCAATCTGGGTGGCCATTCTGAGAACAGAATTTTGCTACTCTCTGTACCAAAGTCTAAATGACGTGTGATAGCTGGTTTTTGTTGTTCTGGAAATTGTCCGTTTAAAACCTTTGTCTTTTTTAAGTGTAAAAACTCTAGCCTGTCCTGTGCTGAAAAAGTCATGCATGCCCCTTATAATTGGAAATCACAGAGCTTGCAGATAACAAAGCCCCGCCTGGAGACACCCACCCTGATGACTTTGAAGGACCCAGTGCACTCTGAGATCTCTGCCTTCTGCTCTTCCGCCCCCATTAGGCCTCCCCTCACCCCGGTCACCACTGTCTGTGGCACTTTGCAGGGGTGAGCATGCACGGGGAAGGTCTGAAGCGGTTCTAGAGGCTGAGTTCCTAGTGTGTTGGTGACACGCTGGGTGTTCCGTTGTGCGAGAGGGCGGTGCGCATGCCCATCACCACCCTCCGGTTGGAGACTCGTTCTTTATACGCGTGATGGGTGCCCAGCGAAGGGAGCTTAGCGGATGTGCCGCACCCTGCTCCCACCGGGCCAGCAGAGCCTCCATGCTTCTGCCTGGAAACCTGCCCCCACCGGGCTGGCTGGGCTGCAAATCCAAGTCCCGGAGGAAGTGTGGCGCTCCTGAGTACACCTCGCCCACTCACTCGACTTCCAGCGAAAGTCCCAGAGCCGACGAACTCCTGGTGAGCCCAGGCCACCTGCGTGCCGGCGACCCAGACTCTGGCTCGGACACACAAGCTGCAAGGCCAGGGAGGTGCCTGGCGAGCTACCTGGGATCCAGTCGTTCAGAGCTTTCAAACCTGCTTCTCTTTTATCTTACGTAAATCTTTACATCACGTTAACTGTTCGTTGAAAGCATGTTTGTTAATGTGATAGTCTGTCTTAAGGATGAAGGATGGAGTAGACTTGAGTTGAGTGCAGTGGTACCTCTTGGGACACTAATTCCGAGTCACTCCACCTAGGGGACTTCGCATGGATGACTGCTGATATCCACGTCATTGGTGTGGAAACCACACGTCCCAGCCATTTAGCTTGGGTCCGGTGGTTGCCATCTGGAGCAGCCGGCCTGAGTGAGGCCGGATTGGGATCCCCCTTTAGCTGCAAGGAGGGTTGGACTGAGCTGCCAGGTTGGGTTTCAGGAGAAATGCTCAATCTACATAAGAGAGTAAATTGAGGTTTTTTTTTTTTGTTTTTTTTTTTTTTGAGAGAGAGAGCGAGCGAGCTCGAGCAAGCGAGCAGGTGGGGCGGAGAGGGAGACACAGAAGCAGGCTCCAGGCTCCGAGCTGTCAGCACAGAGCCTGACGCGGGCCTCGAACTCGTGAACCATGAGATCAGGACCTGGGCCGAAGTGAAATGTTTAACGAACTGAGCCACCCAGGTGCCCCCAGAGCAAATTGTTTTTACATCCTCTTTCCTAGCCTCTGTTTCTAACACGTATTCATTACGATGCATCTTTTATTAAAAGCGTTTCCTGAATGGTTGTACTTGGAAGTACTTTCTTCACAGTTTATTGGACGTGTCAGTAATGTGTGTGGTTTTTGCTTGAGCTGAGGGAAAATCTGGTAGCACCCGCTGCCCGGCCCCGCTGTGCTTTCTCATGTCCGGGCTCAGGATGTGAAAGCAGCTGGAGAGACTGCTGGAGGAAGTACTTGTTTTAGGACCTTGATTCCCTCAACAAACAACAAAACAGAACAGCTCCAAGGTCTGCATCTAGGGGGAGTCCAGTCTTAACCGAGTGGCGCACAGTAAGCACTCCCTGAGTCCGTGGAATTGACCCTGGGGGACACCTGGTGGAGAGTGGTGTCAGAGCTGTGTCCTGTGCCGGCCACAGGCAGACTGGCGGTGTTGAGCGGGGGTGAGCCGCTCTCTGGGCGAGGACACAGGTGTCCTCGCTTCCCGTATTTGAGGGGATGTCGTGTGGCCAGGACCTCACGCATCTTTGGGAGGGCTCTGGGGGCCAGGACTGCCGTGTGAGAACAGGCAGTGAGTTGTCCCCTCCGGTGACGATCCGGCAGAGGCTCAAGGGGGCTTGTGAGGGGGAAGGGAGACTCTGGGGTCACTAAAACTCTGACATTCTGGATTCTTTAAGAACAAGAGACCTCTCACTCAAAGACTTCACTAGTCGATACCATCTTTTCCTACATTTGTACAAACACAAATTAATAAATGTGCACTTACAGGAATGAGACACTTTTTTCCTCTCTCTCTCTCTCACTTTCCCGATAAGACTCTGGGAGTTTTGAGTCTACCTTCCAAGAGGTGTGTTGTTTCCTACCTCTGATGGGCTCACCCGAGGCCAGAAGGCCACTGGCCTCTCTCACCCAGACGTGCCACCACGTTGTGTCTCCCTCCCTGGACTTTGTGGGTCTCTGGGGGAGCCTGCTCATTTTTACATCTTGCAAGAATGAATCCTGGCTGGCAAGTAGATCTGTTCCATCACTGATTGGAAAGGATTCCCACCCCTGCCTCCTTGCTCTGGATTTATTCCTTCTGTGAGAATCAGCGAAGCCATTTTCCCCAGGCAGAGGGCAGCCCAACAGCGACCAGCTGCCTGCTGCGGGTTATTTGGGGAAAGGATGAGAGAGAGAGAGAGACAGAGACAGCATGAGAGAGCGCAGGGCGTCCTCCCTGGTGACCTTGAAGGCTGGGGAGGGTCTGTGTCAGTACCTTCTTTGACTCGGGGTGAGTGAGAACGGACCTCCTAACTTGGACGGTCTTACATGGCCCCCGGCTCTTGTGCTGAGTCTCACCAGGGATGCGCCCAGGGAGATGGAGGAGGTGGCGCGGCCTCGGATCTCGGTTCTGGTTCCGCGTGGAAGCCTGGGTGAGCCCCGGGCCCTCTCTGCGCCTCGGCTCCTCGGAGAGCAGCGGGCAGCCTCGTGCTCAGTCTCCCGGGTACCTGGGTGTCCGCTCAGCCCCGAGACGCTGGGGAGACTTTCGGGCAGGCTGTGGGTTTCTTTATGCAAACTGAATATTTCAATATTCAATTGAGTATTGAAATTGAATATTCTCGTGAAAGCCTGCCTTCCCAAACTGTCGGGCAGCAGTGTGCTTTCTTCAGATGGCAGAAGAGTGGCCGGCTTTCTGTCTCTCTCCACGTCCTCCAGCCTCACCGAGGCGTGATGGAGGCGAAGCGGCGCCGAGGCGAAATGGACAGGTTGATCGTTGTCGTTTGTTTTATGAGAACGCATGACATCCGCCCTCCCGAGTCCCTCCCTCCGCTCGCCGGCTTTCCAGCCTCGTCCAGCTGGCAGAGCTGTCACAGGTGTTCCCAGAAGCATTCCCACGAATGAGGGAGGAGTGTGACCTCGGAACCGTGTGCCCGCCCCCTCCCCGCACGGAGGAGGCGGCGGGAGGGAAGAACAACGCTCGGATGGCCGCGTGCCCTGTCGGGGGGGTGTGGGGGGGGGGGCGGCGCCCTGCCGGGACGCCAGCACCTGTAGGCCATCCAAACACGATGGTTCTCCTGGGACTTCGGGGTTAGACGGGGAGAGCGAATTGATTTCTGCCTTCATGTTAGAGCGAAGAGAACTCACAGAACAAGCCCCCTCTACTTTTCTGAGCTCCCCGGCGGTGCGTCCCAGCCAGCGGGCTCACAGAGCTGAGGGGCTCGGCGTGAGGACATTGGCAAACTCCAGCAAAGATGTGTTCTCTTTATGTTATTATGAAACTCTCTCACTGGTGAGTTTTCAGTCTCGTTTTTGCTGGGGTCCCTCGTGGACGACTCATTCGGTGTCCCCGGGCTGGCTTGGGAACGCTCGGAGGGGGTCTTGCTGCGACAGTGCCTGGAGTGAGTCTCACTGCCCCCGGCTTCCGCTGCTCCTCCCATTTCCAGTCGTGGCGAGCCTCTGTTCCGTGGCAAGGTTTTGGAAGACTTTGGAGAAGGGGGCACGCGTTTCTTAGGCTGTGGCTGACTCTCATGTGACCAAGTGACAGGCAATCATTGACGTTACCGTCTCTTTTAGTAGAAGGTAGCAAGCACCCCACTCCGAAACCTCGGGAGAGTGCGTCTCCGGGCCTCGGTTGCGTACCATGCGGCTCTGACCGAAACTTTCGTCCGTAGGTGAAGACCATACGGACTGGGGGTGGTTAGGGTCATCACACCCCAGCCCTCGAGCCGGCCCGCACCTTGTCCCCAGTGTCTCCCTTGCCTGCTCTTAGAAGCGGGTCGTGAGGGCGTTTGGCCTGAGCCACAGTGACATTTCTTCTGTCCTTCACGACCTTACTGACTTAAGGTCTTTTACCACAAGCCTCTTTGCTTTCGGTGGACACTGTCTGTGGATCTGTACGTCTGGATGAGAAACAACGTTCCGTGCCGTTGAATGGGAAGCCGCTGCTGAGAAATCAGGCGCTGGGGCTCACAGGGGGCTGTCCTGGAAGCTATCCCGGTGGAGGTGTGGGCTGAAAGAGGCCCAAGCCCTGACCACCAAGCCGGAGCCAGCCCTCCTGTGTGTGATGTGACGGAGAAGCCACCAGGCTCTGCAGCCTTGAGCTGTCACCCCACGCTGGGGGAACACATGTCCAGCACGGTTGTCTAGGGGTTGGCAGAAGGCCACAGAGACCTTGATTTTGAAATTTTACATCATATCCTTTTCTCCTCCCCCCCGCCCCATTGACTTACCATGGAAAATTTACGGAGCAGTGACTACATCCCGTGTGTGTGCTAAGTGCTGTGTAAGGAATACCCCCACTCAGTCCTTAAAATAACAGTATGAAGTATGTGCTGTTACTACCCTCATTTTATAGGCTGGGAAACCTGAGGCTCAGAAGAGTTTAGTCACCCGTCCAAGGTCACACAGCCAGAGCCTGATGTACCCAGGATTTGAATGCAGGCGACCTCTCTCAAACCTGTCTCCCTGGGGCACCTGGGTGGCTCAGTTAGTTGGTTAAACATTCCAACTTTTGATTTCAGCTCAGTTTGTGATCTCACAGTTCGTGGGTTCAAGTCCCATGTCGGGCTTCATGCTGGCAATGTGGAGCTTGCTTGGAATTCTCTCTCCCCGTGCCCCGCGCTCTCTCAAAAGAAATAAACTGAAAAGAAAAGAAAAGAAAACCTGTATCCTAGACAAGAGCGCTCCATCGCCACCTTCCCTTGCCGCCTAGCTGGCAGAAGCAGACGGTAAATAACCGGCTCCCCTTCTCCCAGAGACTTGACAAGAGAGAGCTGGCCGTGGGCCCTCGGACACACAGGGAGCATGGTGGCAGCAGGTGCCCAGCTGCCACACAGGTGGTGCCAGGTGTGCCAGCTGTGGGGTCTGAGAGACCCGTCTTTGCATCCCCCATGGAACGTCACCATGCCCTCTGGGTCAGTTTCCGCATCAAGGATAATACCAGTAGTGCCCTGCTCGGATTGTCGTTGAGATCAAATGAGACTTTGGCATCTAATCACTCAGAACAGTGTCCGGATATGTTTTAGCTATTACTGTGAATGCATTTGAAAGCCCTTGGGTCCGAGCCGGCCGCTCGGTGGATGCGGATGGAGGAACGGTTTTTCCTCGTTCACTTAGCCCCAAAGAACCAAAAAGGAGCGGCCTGACCCTGATGGGATACTCAAGCTCTCATTCCAGGGCTACCCACTCGCACGAGGTCCAGTCATCTTAATTACGTAAGAGTGCGTGTGCATGTGCGTGCATGCAAGCGTGAATTTTCATTGCATATAGGAAGGTTCGATTCTTGTACCTTCTGGAACTAAAAGCCGTGTGAGGGGATGGTGACGACACCTTTCTTGAGTTCCTTAATGTATTTCAGGACCTGTGCTAGGTGCTTGTCAGATACTTTCTGGTGTCCTCGAAATAGCGCTACAAGGCAGGAAGTCTTAACTATTCCCATTTAGCAGATGACGGTGTTGAGGCTGAGGGAGGGGAAAGACTTGTCCAGATCTTCATTACTCAGAAGCAACAGGTGACGGATGTACACCTTTGTCTGTCTGAAACTCCAAGGTCCTTTGGACCAGCCACTGACCGGCAGGGTGGTGTGTTGTCTTGAAGGTCATCGATCTTGAAGCCACAAGGACCTCATTTTTAAGGCATCACTCTGTTTAGCGAGTCCTGACAACCAGAAGGGATGAGCTTTGAGACCGGGCTTAGATTCGATTTGCAAATTTATCACAGGTCGGTAAAATGCTCGTCGTACCTTACTGTCAGCAGAGTGTATGGAAACTTTGGTGACGTATTTAGGGGTGCTGGGGGGGGCGGTCATTGTGACGGGACTCTGGTGCTGCGATGTGTGCCGCCCGTGGTGGCGCCCTAACTGGGAGCTGCCCCTGAGCTGCCGTAGGCTGAGCAGAGCTCGGAGAGCCTTCCACACTGATTCACATCTGGAAGAGGACCTCAGGGACCCAGATAGCAGTGGGCCAAGTGCTTTGCTTGATGGGGAAGCATTGTGTTCTTTTCTTCAAGACCCCCCCCCCCCCCCAGCACAGAAGGCAGCGCTGCCCCTTTGAGATGAAGTTGTTGGGTTGATAGGGGCTGTATTTCCCCCCTGCTCCTTCAAATCTTGCTTTTCCATCAAGATTTGCACATTTATACTGTTATGAGTTAGACCCACAGTCTCCCCCACACCTTTGGAAACCATGTACTCATGTTATTGGCAGAAACCCGCCGGGAGACGTTAAATTTCATGCAGGCCATCTTATAAATCCGTGCGGGAGGAGGTGTGTGTGAATTGGCTGCTCCTGCCATGGGAAAAGGAGTCTGCTCGTCTTAGCCTCCATCAGTGAACGTGTGCCTGTTTTCCCCAAACTTTTTTTTTCTTATTTGGAATGGTGTGACATTCTGCTTTAATCATCTTAGACTTTTGTGAAAGGCTTCTTGAATTCCTTGTGTCACTGAGGTAGAGAGGACAGCACGTATGACTTTGAAGACGTCTCAGGATTGGCCCTAATTACGTGTCTAACTCCCAGCTGACAAAGTGGGACTAGTCAGGACCAGGCCGGGGCTGTAGACATCTGTGAGGCATTTAGGGACCAGACAAAAGGTAACGGCGCCTTGCGCATCTTCCGAAGGGGTCCAGGGAACCATCAGCCAGAGAAGCCGCCTGAAAACGGTTTTAGTATTTTCGAGAAATCCACACGTCGGCGATCATGTTTGTGAGAATGGAGTCTGTAATCCGAGGTGACAGATTTCAGAATGCGGTTGTAGGTAGAAACTGTTCGCAGTTTGCCCAGCTGGGGACAGGAGACTCACTCCCCCTAACGGATTTTGTGAGCCAGCAAGCTGTTCTCCAAAAGTCATTTGAGATCAATTTTATTTTAGTTTGGGCCTTTCACATTCTCTAAAGAGTGTTTGGTTTCGGGAGGTACACCCTTGTGTGTGTGTTCTGTGTCTTTTTCTGTCATTCGGTGCTCAGGATCTGGGACAAGACTTGGGACTTGGTTTACTTCTGTGTAAAACTGGGGGAGTTGTACCCAACTCGCGGAGCTGTGGGGAGGCTTTCCCAGAACCCACGTGAGCGGTGTGGGCAGTGAGATTCATAGCAAGCCCGGAGCAGAGGCCTGTTCTCCGTCCTTTCTCTTTGGAAGTTGGTTTGCGTTTCGGCTTTTTGTTGGTGTTGTCATTTTTTAATGTGTCTTTATTTATATTGAGAGAGAATGATCGAGCACAGGGGTGGGGCAGAGAAAGGAAAGAGAGAATCCCAAGCAGGCTCCGTGTTGTCAGCACAGAGCCCGACCCGGGGTTCGAACTCACGAACTGTGAGACCGTGACCTTAGCCAATATTGAGAGTTGGACGCTTAACTGACTGAGCCACCCAGGCACCCCTGCATTTTGGATTCTTAGTGTTCTGATAAAGAATGACTAATTTGGAAAACAAAATTATATGGGTGATAAATAAGTAGTCTTTAAGACACCATTATTAATTCTAATAATATAGGATTTTATTAAAAACAATGATTTTGGGGGTGAATCTTCCCTCAGTCTTGACTTAATTTAGGATTACACTGTAAGCATATGGCACTAAACTGTTTAATGAAGAGACTTGTTTTCTGGTCCCGGTTCATTTGCTACTTAGTTACGTGATTAAGTCTGAATTAATTAGTTGTGTAAGTGCGGGCCTTGGTTTTTTTCTCATTTTTAAAAGAAGTTGCTGATCAGATGGTTTCTCGGGCTCCCTCTAGCTTCCCAGGTCTCGGATTCTGTGCCTCACAATCTGGAGAGGTAGGGAGAGGCACGCCCAAGATAAAATGCTCCACCTCCCCCCCCCCCCCCCCCCCCCCCCCCACTAGCAGAGCCAAGAGCAGCGCGGAAGAAAGAAATCTGGCAGACAGCTGTCCTGTCGTCCTGCCGTCCTGTCCATGGTCACCCGACCTGGGATGTTTCCCTGCATAAAGCCATCCCCTGTGCTTTGCGTGGCGGCCACAGAGAGCGGGCAGCAGCTGTTTTCGAGTTGATTGCAGATCAGGAACCGGGTTTCGGGGCTTGGAGCCGGGTCGGCAGGCCTTCTGGAGTGTTGGTGGGGTTCGGGGTAGGCGGGGGTAGAGGTGGAGGCTGCAGGAGGAAACAGGCTTCTTCCTGCCTCGCTGGGGAGGCGGAGCACCAGATGCCCCTGCGCGGCCTCCCCTCGCCAAGCAGGGACTCCGCTTGGCCGTTTAGAATGTGCTCGGCCGGTTGTGCCTCCTTCGGGACTCGATTGCTGGCTCCTTCCTGAGAAGTTCTGCCGTCCCAGCGAGTTTTCCAGCTGGACTTTGATCCCTGCGGAGCAGCCATTCTGCGTTCCGCAGTGAGAGGTTTGGGGACCGTAAACACTGAATTGGTCGTCCCAAGCCGGTTTTTTAAGCCACGCTTCAGCAAAGATACAGCTCCACCTGCCGAGCGTGATTCATGTGGGGTCTCTCACTCCCTGACGGGCTGTGTAAGGGAAACCTCAGCCGATGGCTCACGTAGTACTTGACACAGAGCCTGCGTAGGAGTTGCTGACTTTTGCCTCGGAATAAAGATACCAGGGACAGAGGCACTTGGACATTCTCACTGCTGGGTGGGGAGTCGAGGTCGTTTGGGGACACTTAGGGGGCTGTCCCATTTGTCTGGTTTTGATGGCCCTGGACGAGCTTGGGAACAGCAGTAAATACAGAGAAAGCTGAATTGATGGAGATACCCCTCAGTGCTGTCCTGGCCAGAGGGCTTCAGAAAGAAGGCTGAACAAGGAGAGAACAGTACAGAAGGGGGGAGGGGGGCGCATGGTGGAGATCTTTTGGGGGGCG
>PJEM01016242.1:0-26531 GCA_004023845.1 Helogale parvula | reverse complement strand
CAGAACGAGGGGCAGGCAGGGACACCCGCAGTGACCGGCTGCTCCCAGACAGCTGCTGGGCAGTAAAGCTGGGCCCCAGACCGTGGTCCCCGCTGGCTCCGTCCACTGCCCCTCCCCTCCCGCTGGCCCCGCCCTCTGGCCCGCCCCCTCCCGGACCTTTCCTGGGCAGCCCCTGAGCTCTTGTGGGCTCAGGACGCTCTCACGGGCATTTCTAGCCCACGGAGGTGTGGGGCCCTGCAGGGGCCACCTGCTCTCCCGCGGGGGCCCGCTGACCACGAGCCACGGGCCCAGGGGACTGAGCAGACCCGCCACCCACGGGCTGAGGCCCTCCTGGTGTCACTCTCCGGAAACTGACTTTTTTTTTAAAAACTACGAATGCTTTTATTTAAGAGAAAAGCTTTATCCCCACTGTGACCAGAGACACAGCGTCTCTTTTGCCTCAAGGAGGAAGTAACCACCAGGGCCAGCGTGGTGGAGGCCGGGTCAGCCCTGAGACTCCGGGGGCCGCCTCCCTAAACGGCGGACCCCGTGTCTGGGGGCGGCTGTGACAGAGGACCACACACGAGGCGGCTTAGACGTCAGAAATTCATCCTCTCTCCGTTTTGGGGCCGGAGTCTGAAGTCAAGGTGGGGTCCCCTGCGGGCTCCGGGTGGGGGTCCCCCAGCTTCGTCCAGCTCCTGCGGCTCCGGGCGTCCCTGGCGTCTGCCTCCGTCTTCACGTGCGCCCCACATTCCCGGTTTTCAGGAGGACACCAGTCGCACTCCGCAGGTGTCCACCCTAGTGACAGCGCCTCCTCCATCACTCCTGTTTCCCAGTTCGGCCTCCAGCCTGTCGCACGGAGGGACAAATTCCACCCCTAACAGGGACGTGAGCAGAATCTCACCAACACCAGACTGAGAGCCTCTCCCGGAACCAACCAGAACCTTGAAAACCAGTTCCCCCCACAGGCCTGCAGGAGGGGACGTGGCCCCTGGGGTGGTGGCCGGAGGCCTGGCAGGACGCTGGGGACTGGGGGGGGGGGGGGTCTGTGCCTGTGAACAGGCGGAGACCCGGGAGACGGGCTCCGGTTTTGCTACGCAGGCGCACGCGCACACACAGACATGCGCGCACACGTGTGCACACGCGTGCGTGTTCCTGAATACGCGTGTGCTGCAGTGCCCTCGGCCTACAGATGGGGCACGTGCTTGCACACCAGCAGGCGGTGTGGGGGAGGAGCGCGCCCTGCGCCCTGGATGTCTGAGCCGGTGCCTGGCGCGTGTCCCCGTGACACAACTGCACAACACAATGGAGGACTTCCTCCAAGTCCTCCTCTTCCAAAGGACAGCGCCGGAGGCAGTGTCCCCCAGGGCAGAAAGGGCGGGGCCCTGAGATGGGGCTCTGACGTCAGCAGGTGGGCGGGGCTCTGCCGGCTGGCATGTTGGGGACACGTGCCCTTCGTACTTAGCACACAGGGAGGTCAGCACCTGCTTTTTAATGCAGATCAGATCAGAAACAAGTGGGTATTTTACTCCAAGGCCCTAAGGAGGTAACACTCTGTAGCTGGGCACATTCGCCCCGCCCCGCCCCCTCGCCCCGCCCCCGCTCAAGTGCCACAAGCTTACAGTCAAGGGCAGATCAGTGGACGGTCTGAATAAGAATTTTTGCATGAATGCCAATAATGGAGAATTTCCATCTGAATCTTTGGCGAGCTCCGTCTGTCGGGACAACCTTCCCTCCTGCCTCCCTCCCCCGGGGCCCTCCCCAAGGCTCACTTAGAGTCCAGGCCGGGACTGAATGTCACCCAGAGGGACCTCGCCGCTGGGAGGAGTGCAGTCTCCGGGCTCCCGGGAAAGTGCTTCACTTTGACAAGTGCCTCTTCTCCCTTCTCGGCCGGACGGGAGGCCTGGACGGGAAGGATCGCAGCTGGTGGCTTGGGGTCTCGGGAGGTGTGCTGTTGGGTCATTTGCTCAGTGAATCCGGGCATCGCTGACGAGGGGGGGGTGGCTGTGCAGAGCAGGTCCTTCAGGTCGTGTTTTACTGAATGTCGAGTACTGTGACCAAGTCCCGTGTAAGACACGGCGTCACCTTTCCGGCCCCACGGGCGTGCCCACTGCCTTCCGTCCCCGCCAGCCGCGGCCAGGGAGCCCAACGCGGCGATCACCACCCCCGGACCCTGCTGAGTTTGCTCCTGCAGTTAGAACAATCCAGGACAGCATGTTTCTGAATTTTATAAAACGGCCTCATTTTATATCAGGTGGGTCCCTTTCCAAGGCTTGCTGATGTGCTCACCAGGATTTGGCTTCGGACAGTCACTGACATGGCTTCCTGTCACCGCCACGCATTCGTATTCATCGACATTTCTTTGCACGAATATATAAACGCATTTTATTTATTTCTTCGCAGCAGAAGGACACGTGGTTGCTCCCGGTTTTCTGGTTTTGTGCTGTTGCGGGCGGGGTGCCTGCAGCCCTGTCTGCGTTTCCGCACGTGCGCGGGCGAGCACCGTGCTTGTGGGACGTCCCGCCCGCCGCGGAATGCGGGACATAAATCATGCTCAGATTCACTTTATGTGACAAGGACAGTTATCTTCCGAAGTGATTGCTCCAATGTTCTCCCGCCAACGGCGCATTAACGGTTCCGGTTTCTCCACGTTCTTGTCAACACTTGATACTCTTCAATTTACAATTTACCGCCGCCCGCTCCGCCGCCGCCGCACGTGATACGTTAAGTTCCTGTGACCGTTGGCGGCAAGCCTTCTTCGTGGACGTTTATTTCCACTTCCGCTGGGCGGATGCGTAGCTGCAGAGCTGATGGGTCAGAATTGTACCCCGACGCTTATAAGAAATCTTCATTTGCTATTTTTTCCTTCCTTTCTGGCTTTGTTCTCAAGTGACACTTTTTTCTCTCTCAAATTTTCCTCTGACAGCTTGGACGATGCGCACGCTCTCTGTCATGTCAGTGATTGATCTACAAGTGTCGCCACTCCTCCGCTTAATTCGTCGAGTCATAAAATTAGACAGTCTCCTCAACTTTCTCTGCGTGCGACGGAGACCCCGGGATGCTCTGACCGCCTCTCTCACCCATATGCCTTCGACATTATGTGCGCGTCTCTGGTAACACCTCGGGCATTCCGATAGTTTGCTTAGTTACTGGCTCGTCCCCTGTTTGCCGATTTCTCTACGCCCCAGCCCTCTCTTCGAGGCAGACCCTCCTCCCGGTAACGCCATCTTCCGTGCCACCTGCACACTTACTTTCTGTCAGCGAGTCTGTCGGTGCAGCCGACCCTGTGTTCAGGTTCTGAAAAGCGTGTTTCGCTCTTGTTGCCTAAATAAAGATGCTATTTGCGAGTGTAGACCCCAGAGTTATTTCACCTGCGCGATGCGGGCGCCAGTCGGCCGTCTCCCCGCGTCCCGGCCACGCTGGGAGGTCAGGTCTCGGGCTGAATGCGGCTCCTGCAAGATGCCGCGTGCGTCCGTGCGCATCCGTGTGCGCCCGTGCACAGGCCGTGTTCAAATTTATTCTAATGGGGATTAACTGGCCTTGAATCAGGATCTTTAATCTATTTTTTCTTTTGAGATTTCCAGCCGTTGTCGTTAAAACATTGTCTCTGTCCTGCCGTCTGTCTCTGTCCTCCTCCGGGGGCTGCCGTTAAATCCAGTCAAGGGGCCTCACTCTGCCTTCGAACCTCCCGACCTCCCCGGGAGCCGACCCCTCCGTCTCTCTTGATGCATCTGGTTTAATTTATTTTTCCAGAACTTCTAGCTACTGATTCCTCCTCCTCTTTAGCATCATCTCTCAGGTATTAAATCTATTCCGACAGCCCACTGACAAGTCCTTGAAACCGGCAGTGACCTCCCTCAGGGAGCTCCGCGGCCTCTGGACGCCACTGTGCTGGGCACAAGGGAATCTCGGCCTCACATCGTCCTGCCCCCGGGTGCTGTGAGTCTCCTTAAACACAGAAACATTGCTTTGCAAACCTCCTCTCCGCCTCCTCCAAGCCTGCTCGGCCCCGAAGGTCCTGGAAACCTTGTTTCCAAAACACCTCAGAGACTTGCTCCATCCCTGCCCCCCGCCCCCCAACCTGAGGGGAGATCATCCGTTCCCCTCATGACCCCAGGGCAGCCTTTCCCGCCACGGGTCCTGTCCCTGTGCTTTAGTAAAATCACCTTTTTGCACCAAAGACGTCTCGAGAATTCTTTCTTGGCCATCGGCTCCGGACCTCACCCCGTCACCCCCAGACCTCATCACGCGTGTGGTTTGTTAATCCGGATCAGAGTGGCTCTTTGTGAAGGACACTTAGAAGACGCTGTCCCCTCCAGCACCAGCTGGGCTCCTGGCGGGAACCGGGCTGAGCTGCGGGCCTGGGGGCGGCTTCTGTCTGCTTCCTACCTCGGGAGGGTTCTGGGATCTGCCTTCTCTCCTGCAGACCTGGCCTTGGAAATGGATGCTGGAGTTCAGTGCAAGTGACCTCGAGGCGAGATGCAGTCCCGGGGCCCTCCTCCCTCGGCCCAGGGCCTGCCTCACACTTCACACATCCTGAAGATATTTTATTTGGAATTATTTTTGTCTGCAGGAGGTGATCCAGACATCCAAACTGACAGATGAAATTCTAAGGCAGAGTCCGTAAAACTCTGGTCACAATCAGCAGGTCATGAAGTCAGACTAGAGGGTTGTGACCCGTAACTTTAAGTAGAGATGGCTGAAACGGAATGGAACAGAAAACACTGGCTCCTGGCCCCTGGTAAGGCCCTGGTCATCTCCGGATGGTCACTGAGCCTGCCAGCCAGCCCGGGGTCTTGCTAAAAGGCAGATTCTGATCCGGCAAGTCTGAGGCGGGGCCTGGGACTCTGCATTCCAACCCGCTCCTGCCGCTGCCGCTGGTCTGGGCCCCGCGTCCCACGTGCCAACCCCCTGCCATGCGGACCTGGGTCAGGGCCTGGGTCAGGGCCACAAGCTCTCACATTCTGTGCTGGTCACACCCACGGCCCCTCCGCATCCGCGGCTCCACAGACCGCACGTGCAGCGGGACCCGCAGGGCCCTGTGAGGTGGGGGCCCCTGGAGGGCTGGAGGGGCGCGGGCACCCTCCCCCAGGCCCGGGCGTGCCCGGGGCGCCGCCGCACCACAGTACCCGCAGCACACGCCCCGGCCGCCTGGGCAGGCTCTGGGCACGGCCGGTGTCCTTCATGTTCACGCACGGATTTGTCTCTGAGGAAGGCTTCCTCGCGCCCTGCGAGACGCGCACACCAAGTCTCCAGAAGTCAGTCACCGGAGGCTAATGAAAATGCCCAGTAAATTCGGAATCCACCTTCAAATGAGAACACCATATGCAAATGACAACGCAATTCCATTATTAAATGTTATTCCTGAAACCGCGGCGCGAGGCAGAGCTGTGTAAACGGTGGGTCAGGGTAATTGCTGCCTTGTTTTCTGGCAGCAGCAGAGACTGTAGTCAAACGGCCATAAAATATAACAGGCTGCTCTGGCCGCTTTGTTTTCCAACGTAAACTACCCGCATCACTATTTACATATCAATGCAAACTCCCTTTCGCTCAATCATGCAAATGAAATAGCAGGGTTCGGCAGGGCCGGAATGGAGCCCTGGGGGTCACTTTGTGAGCTATTTCTTTTTTATTTATCCCAGATCCCCAAACATTTGGGCTGGCCTGGCCGGGCGTGCAGTCACTCTGATCTCCAGCTCCGAAAGTCGCTTTCGCTGTGCCCGTTGGGTCTGGCGTGCATCCAGGGATCAGAAGGCCAGGCGCCACCAGCCCCAGGGTCGGGTCTCGGGTGCCCTGAGCAAGCCAGGGCCTGACCGGAGGGACCGGGGACTCAGCGTGGCCTGGCTACTCTCTCAGCCTTAGAGGCTGCACAGGCCTCACTGCCGTCGCCAAGTCACAGCTGGGCTTCGTGCCCTGGGGCTCTGCTCGGGAGGACGGCCTGCAGATCCTCCCCCCAAGCCTGGCGGCGCTCCTCGCCGCGTGTCTGTGGATGGGGCGTGGCAGCTGTCCTGTGGTCTGCTCCCCCCCGCCGCTCCTGTGCCCTGCGATCCTGTGTTTGATGGTCTGGGGTCCCTGGACAAACGCCACACTCCTCAGAGCAGGGCTTAATGCTTCTTTTTGTTTGGTTCCCAGAGCCCCAGCATGGGGACGGAGCCCCTGGCAGAGTTGGAGCGAGCGGGGCAGCGGGGCTGTGCTGGTGCAGGGGCGGCGCGGGGCGGGGGCCGCTGTCCGGGGAGGGGTCTGCTGGTGAGGCCGCCACCGCCACAGGGGGGACAGAGTCAGTCCTCCAGGAACCTCTGGATGGTCTCTGATTAGTCACATCTCTCCCCACCTCCCCCTTTCCTCTTAAATTAAAGAAAACCAAGCAACAGGGCACATCTGGGCAGTCCTCTGACCTGGCATGTGAAACAGTCACCTTGTGGCCGCCTTGCCTTCCCGGAGCGGGGTCTTCTCTGCGGGGTCCTCTCTGCGGGGTCCCCTCCGCTGGGCGGGAGGAACGGAGCACACCCAGAGCCGGCTGTGGGCGCGTGCACCGTGCGGAGCCAGGGCCACAGCACTTGGGGCGGGCTTCTCAGGACGATGGCTGTTTGGGTGGAGGGTCCTCAGGGGGGTTATGCCCAGATCGCAATATCCCCAACGACCAGAGACCGCCGGGGAGACCGAGTCACGTGTGCAAAAGCAAAGGGCGTTTTATTCAGGCTTAAGCTCGGGCTCACAGGCGTCACCAGTGCAGTGGATCCGTGCTGAGAGCCCCGGACAAGGACTGGGCAGGGTTCTTATGGGGTTTGGGGAGGGGGAGTTACAGGAAATTGTGACACAGGCACAGGGGTCCAATCATTATCGCCTAACAGCATTGGCAACAATTTTAACCACACACATTGTCCCGAGTGTTCGTTACTTTTGACGGGACCCAATCACGACATTTAGAGTATCTTTGAAATTCACCAATTACAGAGTGGACTCAGGGCTTCATCTGGTGACTAACGGGTTAATTTTAGCACTAGGCAACCGAGGACTGTCTAGAATCCTCCTCTACAGGCCTCACCCTTAGGAATGTGGAGAGTGGGAGCCGGCCTTTCCTGATTGGGTGTGACAGGGGTGGTCTCTCCTGCCTCGGGCCACGTGTAACTGCCTGACAGTTTCGGGGAAACTGGAACTTAGGCCTTTAAGGTCAGAGGGGAAACTTACAGCCTGTCAGGGAGTCAGTCTGGTTCAGACCCGCGTCTTTTCAGGGCGGCAGACGCCCGGCCTCTGCCCGGCCTCTACCCGCCTGTCCCGTGGCCATCTCCCAGGCTCGACAGTCGGAAATGTCTTCGGACATGGCCAGACGCCTGGGGGACACAGGCCCCTCCAGAGGACCACTGACCTCGGGGGTCACACATTAAGGGCACTTGGTCGGCTGACCCCCCATCTCAGTGTCCCCGCGGCTTCGGGAGAGCTGTGGGCGCTCACGTGGAGGCGGAGTCTGCAGCGACACGCCAAGCGGCCCTTCTCGCCTTAGTTGGTAGATTAAGAGGAGAGACTTTAAATCACTGAGGACGCACTTGTGCTTTTAAAGACCCCACGAGGGGCCCCTGGAGCGTCGTGGGGGGCAGGCTTCCGCCTTTCTGCTCCGCGGCCGCTGACCTCGTCAGCCTGAAAATAAAAGAGCCACTTGCTGTCCCGGCAGCGTGAGTTTATTCTGGAAGGCCCCGCACAGCCACGCGGGACCACAGGACGGCCGCGGAGACCCAGGGGAGGCCAGCTTTTGTCAGGTTTCAGGAGGAGCTGCGGAGGGTTGTCTTGGACAGAAACACCTTGGAGAAGCACCAGCTGGGGGTGTGGCGGCTTCTCCCTGGCCGTGTCGATGCTGGGGCAGGAGGACCCCCCTTTTCTCAAAAGCAGGAGATAAAATTTCTATGTGAAATCTCTTCTCTGTTGTCAGGATAATCCTGGTCTCCCTTCCTCCCGGGGTTGTGCGCCTGCAGGGTCTGGTGTGTGCCTGCGAGCGTGCCCTTCAGGGCTCCCGACTCCATTTCTGTGAGGCTTCCTTTGCTCCTTCACAGCTTCACGGCGACAAGGTGGCTGCCACAGCACCAGGCATCACAGCCACAATCAAGGACAGAAGAGGCAGGACTGCTCCCTCTGCGTCTTTCATCAGAGAAGCAGGAAGGCAAAGCTCTCCTGAATCTCCGCGTAGACACCCCACCCCCGCACCCCGAGGTCTTGGTGGCCTGATCTGGTCACACCAGCACCTTTTGCTACAAGGCTATCTGGGGAGGTGGGAGGTGATGTGAGGAATGAGTCATTATTTTATGGGACGCAGCACTGTTTTTAATTTTTTTAAAGTTTTTAATTTATTTTTGAGACAGAGAGACACAGAGCAGGAGCAGGGGAGGGGCAGAGAGAGAGGGAGACACAGATTCGGAAGCAGCTCCAGGCTCCGAGCTGTCAGTACAGAGCCTGACGTGGGGCTCGAACTCACAAACGCGAGATTGTGACCTGAGCCGAAGCCGGACGCCCAGCTGACTGAGCCTCCAGGAGCCCCGACTGTGACACACACCTGCTCTCTGCCCTGCGTGATGAGGATACTTGTTATTCCTCAGGACGCGGGCTGCCGAGCGTGGCCAGCTGGGGGGACGGAGGCTCTCCGCTGGGACCAGACGGTCCGGGGGCTCCGGGTACTGACCCACGGCCAGGTCGCGACTGGCTAATCCCAGAGCCCAGTGCGACGACTGACACAAAGCCCCTAAAAAACAGCGGTGGTTCTGCTGTGTTCACCGTCTCCACCTCTTTTCTACTCTTTCATCATGAAAAGTTTCAAATGTATACAAAAGTAGAGAGAGAACACCTCAAATTCTGCGTCCACATGGCCCACAGCTGGTCTGACCTCGCGTGGCCCGCGTCCCTCGCTGTGTGCTTCTTTCCTTCTGTCTTGGGTTATTTTGGGGTAAATTTCAGACATTATTTACTTTTTAAGTAAATATTTCTACACGGGTCCCTCGAAGACAAGGCTGATGTTGTTGAAGTGTGACTTTGGTGTTCTGGCCCCCAGATTTGATACTGACTTCTCGGTTCTGTCAGATAGCAGGTCGGCGCCCACAGTCACTGTCTTCTAGTTCCTCAGTTTACCCTTGAAGTCGGGGTCTGAGCCCTGTGTCCATGGGCTTCCTGCAGCCCAGGTTCACCGCTGCGTCGGTTGGACGTGAGAACTAGTAAGATCAGGCCTTCGCTCCCACGAGGCAGCTGGGAGGTGCTGGAGACCCTCCCGGGGGAACGTGTGAGGTGGGCGCTCTGTTCTGGGGAGCACACGGGTGCTGCCAAGCATCCCCTGCGAGCACCCCCAGCATCGATCTCACGGCGACATTCCCAGGTTTGTTCATTCCTCCTTTTGTGCTTTCTGCCGGGATCACAGGCAGGTGTGCAAACATCCTGATGCTTCGGGCCTGGTGGTCCCCACACGATTCTCACAGGAAGGCAGGGCAAACGCTGGGGTCTTTGCTTTCGTGGACCACGTCCTGCTGCGCCAGCCTGTTCCTTAGCATTCTCCAGACAGTGCCCGGGAAGTTCCAGTTTTTGTATCATCGTGAATCGACGCACACGGGCTCATGGATGTGTCTCAGGGCATTGCGATTATTACCTTTATTGATAATAATTGACACTTGAGACCTTTGACCTGGTATTTTCAGCCACTGGTCACGTCTTTGTTTTCCAGGGTAATGAGATGCTAGGCTCGCTTCCGCCAGAATGTTCCATTTCTTCAAGGAATGTTGATTTCCGCTCGTGGGAGTGGTATTTAAATATCCTATCTTCGCCACGGGCTGGTCGATGACTCAAGCCCGTTTCAGAAGGCAGAGCGGGGCAGTGTTTAAAGATAAAAGTCCATCATGAATCCTTGTGGCAATTACTTTTCAAATTTAGGGCTACTTTGTCTGGAAAAATCTTATTAATAGGACACCGGTGCCTCCTTCCACTTAGGCCCCAAAGCCCACTTTCCAGAGACGCCAACAGGATCTCCCCTTGGGGCCTCGTGAACCCTTAGACCAGAGCCGCGAGAACAGGCACCGGAGCGGCTCCCGCTCAGTTTCCGCGGTGATTTTTGTCATTCCGCGGTATCTCACTTGGGGTGTTCAGTGAAATTCCGGTATTTTATTGTCAGTTGGAATAGTTAGTGTGTTGATGCCGCTGACTGGATACAGTTGGGTTCTTATTTTGTTTTGCTATTTTTTCTGCTTTTAAAGATTTCTTCTATCATATTTTTCTACTTAATTTTTTTTAATGTTTTCATTTATTTTTTCAGAGACAGAGCCTGAGGGGGGAGGGGCAGAGAGAGGGAGACACAGAATCTGAAGCAGCTCCAGGCTCTGAGCTGTCAGCACAGAGCCCAACACGGGGCTCAAACCCACGAACTGTGAGATCATGACCTGAGCCGGAGCCGGATGCTTAACTGACTGAGCCACCCAGGCGCCCCTGTATTTTTCCATTTAGAATAACCATCGGATTTGTCTTATTAAAGCTTCTCATTCTCCCCTAAAATTCTCCAGTTTCATCTGTTCCACTTATCTTTTCCTCTGTTTTCTTGAACGCGGTCGGCGCGGCGATTTTGGAGCCGGGTCTGCTGGTCCAGTGCTGAGGTCGTCTGTGGGTTTGCTTCTATTGTTCGCTTCTCTGCCTGGTTTTGCACCTGTTTCCCCCTTCATTTCGCATCTAGCAATGTCTGTTCTGTGACTTTGTGATCTGCTCACCGCAGGACAGTCCTGACTTTCAAGGGCATAAGGAGGCCACCCTGTGAGTCAGAAACAGATCTTAAGGACACTTGTCCTTAGAAGAAGGACAAGGAAGCAAACGTGTTTTGTGACCTCACGAGCTGCTGATCTGGGAAACGTGGGTCACGTCGTGTTGCGGGACCACCGCACGCCTGTCGTGTGTCTAGAGTAGAAAGGACTGAGTAGTGAGAGCTGACGAGGGTGCGGAGAGGCTGGGGCGCTCACGCTTTGCTGGTGGGCTGTTCTAGAAACCAGTCGGACAGTTTCTTCTAGGGCTAGAGGTGCACCTGCCCTGTGGCCACCAGTCCCTCGTCTCAGGCATTTACTCAAGTGAGTTGAAGGCTGTGTTCACCTTGGATCCGCACACAGGTGTTTATGGAAGATCTGGTTGTAATCGCTCAACGCGGGAGGCAGTTCCCAGAGGGGGTAGTTGGGCTGTTGGCAGGTGAGAGGTTAGGCCGACTCTGCGGCACCTGCGGAACGGAATCCATCAGCAGCGGGAAGGGAGGGGCGGTTCCTACACGAAATGGATTGTATGAGTCGCAAGCCACTGTTTGAGCGAAAGAAGTGATTGCAAGTGTGTGATTCCATCGTGTGAGACAAAGCAACGGTGATGGGGAGCATCGGGGGTGGGGAGGGGCGGCTCTGGGGCCGACGGGGCAGAGTTACGATGACGGAGCTGTTCTTGGTCCCGCTATTGTCTATTGTCTCTGCTCCAACCCACCATGAGCTCCTGTCTAGACAAGCAGATCCGTTTCCCTCCAACCTACTTGGGTTCCCGTCGGCGCCTGTCAGACCCAGTCTCCTCACCCATCGAGTGCACAGCTTCAAAACACAGTCTGGCCCATCACGCCTGAATTCACTTTTCTCTCCGGGCCACCAGCCCCTCCTCTACTCTTGACATTCTCTGGGGCTCGTCCCTCAGACTCCTCAGCCCCTGGGTCAGGGGTCTCGATCTAGGCTCCCCGGTCTCTCTTTCTCCTTCTCAGATTCTATAAACCCGTCAAAGAGCAGAGTCTCCACTGTCGGCTGACGGCTCAGACCCACCATGAACCATCCTTTCTCACCGCGTGTGTCCTGTCCGGTCCCTTCCATGTGGCTTTGCACCGACTTCCGCTGGATCGCAGCTTGGGCGAGCCCTTGAGCTCTGGCCCGTGCTGGGTGGTGCGGACCCCGTGCTCAGTGAGGATCTGTGAGTCACTGCAGGGATGTGGGGAGACACAGAATTCATCAGACACACATGTGCGGCCGGGGCCAGGTCTTTCTGGCTACAAAATGAGGTTGTTTCCTTTACTCTGATCCGTTTCTAATCACAGTCAGACCAGGGAGAGCACTGGGAGACGCCATGTGTGGAAAATGGGCGGTGAGGCCGTGCTGAGTGCCTGCTGGTGCTGCCCATCTGGCCCCACTTGGCCAGGTGCCCAGGAGGCTGCTGCGGACTCTGCCTGCGGTGTCATTTGTGACCTGTGAGGCCACCCCACCCCCACTCCATCCATCAGTCCGTCCGCCCCTGCTGGGCTGGCCTTGACGGTGACTTTGAGGAATAATGTGAAATATGTGGAGACAGGACTGGAGAGCAAACTGCTGAGGGGTGTCCTCTGGGTAAGAGACGCTCAGTGTCAAGACCAGCTGTCTCGCCCAGCAGCGTCCGGAGGCGCAGGGCAGCCCCTCCTTTCCAGGAAGGCGGCCATGGCATGACACAGCGGTCCCGTCCTGCTTCCTGGAGGCTTAGCTCCTTATCTCCTGAAACGTTACTGTGTGTAGGCACCTGCTGGTCTCCTCGGGTGGGCGTCTCAATCCCCACAGATAAGGGGCAGTGTCACCCCTATTTTGTAGGGAGGGGCCTGGGGGGCAGACCCCGGTCCCTGCGAGATGGGAACTCATGTTGTGTGGACCCAGATCACGTGATCAAAACCAGGACCCCAGATGAGTCCAGACCTCTCCGATAACCACTTAGATTTTGGGATGGGGTCAGGGCACCTCTCAGAGCACTTATCTCCCACACACTGCTGAGGTCCTTCCTCCCTCCTTCCTGCCTGCTCCGTGCTCCCCCTTCCCGCCGGCTCTGACATGTCCCCGAGGCCTCAGCTGGATGTCCCTTCCTCGGAGAACCTTGTGGTCGCCCCTGACCTCGCTGGCGTTCCTCGTTTCCAGCCCTTGGAGCAGGCTGCACCTTTCTTACTATTACAGGAAGTAAATAGCTCCTGGATTACTATTTGCCCAGAGCCACAGGATACTCCAGAAGGGAGGTTCTTCCACCATGGTCCCTCTACTCGGTAGAGCAGGTGATACACCCCTGCCCAGCAGAGCAGTCGCTCGGTCAGCGCTCCCTTGTGGAGAAGATAGACATCGGGGCCTGTGCTGGGTATGAGGGGCACATATGTGTGGCCTCCCTCAAGGACCCAAAACCTAGTCGGGGGAGTGGCACGGTGAGCACTTTGTGTTACGGATGACAGACGTCAATGTCACGGGGCACAAAGGCGCAAGGGACACGTGCTCTCCTTGGAGAGATCGAGAAGGCTAGGCAGGCGTCGCCGGGTGTGGAAGGTGAGGGCGCTCACTGCAGGCCCCACAGGAGACGCCTCCGTGTGCCTTGTTGACTTCCCTGTGGAGAAGTCTGGAGACACTGACGTGTGGCTCAGGACAGTGTCCTCAGAGGTGCCTCAGGCAGAGGGGGAATCAGTGCGTTTTTATTGCACAAAGTGATTGTAATTTGGAGTCTCTGACTGATTGTCTTTCTTGCTCTGCTCATCCTGTGTTCAAAGCGGGGGCTGTGGAATCAGACTGGCATGAGGCTTCACCCTCTGAGTAATCAGGCTGCGTGATCTAAACCAAATAACATCAAGTAACATAATCTATCATGCCTCACTTCCCCAATCAGTACTTTAAGAAGTAGAAATGATGCATCCATCATATTCAGTGTGATGATGAATATTAAGTAGTTTCTAGTATACAGAGTTAACTATCACCATCACCATCACTACCGTCATCATTATCATCAATACCGCCACCATCACCACCATCACCACCATCACCACCATCACCATCACCATCATTACCCTCATCATTAACATCACCACCACCACCACCATCACATCATCATCACCATCGTCATCATCGTTGTCACTATCATCACCATCAACACCATCAACACCACCACCATCATCATCACCATCACCATCATTACCGTCTTCATTAACATCATCACCACACCATCACATCATCATTACCACCATCACCATCATTGTCATCATCGTCTTCATCATTGTCACTATCATCACCATCACCACCGCCACCACCACCATCATCATCACCATCACCACCATCACCATCATCATTATCATCACTGTGACCGTTGTCACTATGACCATCATTACTGTCATCATCATCACCGTGATCACTACCATCACCATCAACACCATCATCATCATCACCGCTGTCATTGTCACCACCACCACCACCATCACCATCACCACCAGCATCGCCATCACCACTGTCATCGTCATCACCACTATCATCATCATCACTGTGACCATTATCACTATGGCCACCATCAATGTCATCATCATCACCGCAGTCCCTACCATCACTGTCATCACCACCATCATCATCACCATCATCATTGTCATCATCATTAGAATCATTTACATGTTTTTCTATCTCGTCACCAAATTTATGAGCATGTCACGTATTTGCGTGCCATATGATATTCACCTGTGTCCATGGGATTCTACACAGTAACCACACATTTAAGGTTTTCTAAATTGAGTTGAATTTTGCCAGATGTGGACCATTTGTAACTTGGAAACTATGAGGCTGTTGAATTGACAAGGACGGTGGGTTCAACATCTGGATGTTTGCTCTCATACTCTGTTCTGTTAGGTCTCAATGTTTAGTTGGACCACATGGTTTTGGAGGAATTGGTAATGTCTTCAAGACTTGAAACACCAGTGGCCTAAACCAACCAGCTAGTGTGGGGTTGTCCCAGAGGGGTCAGGAAAGGGAGGAGGTGTGACAGTTCAGGGGTTCAGTGAGGTTGACAACTGGATGATATTTGGGGAGGAGTGGGCTAGGAGTGTGTTGGAGGGCGACCACCCATCAAAGCTGGAGGGGGGCTGTCCGCGTAGCAGCTCATTTGGAAGTACCCGCAGTGGAGTCAGATGAGCCAGATCGGAGCCTGGAATCTGCTGTGTGACTTAGGACATTCACCGAACTTCTCTAAGACTCAGTTTCCTCATGTGGAAAATGGGATAGTAGGGGCCACTGGTCAGTAGGTTTGCTGTGAGCACTGAGATGGGGTGAGGGACACAGTAAGGTTTATACATGTCAGGACCTGGGCTATGTTGCGGTAAGAAGCCCACGGGCGCTGGGCAACCATCCCTGCGTCTTGGGCCAGCGTGCCCGAAGCCTGGATCCGGAGCACCCTCCTGTCAGTCGGCCTCTTCGGCCGCAGTGGTGAGGGAGCAGAGCCTTGGTGCCGTTCTCGTCAGCCGGCAAATGCTTGGGCCTGGAGCAGAACCTGTCACCTCTGCCCAGGACGCGTGGGCCAGAACTAGTTCCGTGCACCCTCCCCCACGTCTGCAAGAGGAGAAGGGGAGGCTCACTCCTCCTTGAGCCCTGGGACGCACACTGGGCGTGAGGCTGGGTGGCATCACCGCACCCGCTGAACTTGTCAGGTGGAAACATTTCTGTTTTTGTTGCAGTGAAATTTACAAAAAGCTTGAAGGTAAAATAATTCGGTTTATTAAGCCACGCCCAAATATTCATGCGTCGCACCCAGGCCCCCCTGTCTTGCTTCATAAGCACGGGGAAGAGGGGGCGTGAGGGGGTGACGGTGTTGGAGGCTCAGTGAGAGGCTCTCGTCTGGGGGGGCCAGGTCCTCGAAGCCTGTGAGCCTGTGTCTGCATCTAGCATTTCGCTGGGTCCCACCTGATTTTAAGATAAAAAAAAATCTTAATGAGAAGTGAAAGCTGTTTAACGAGCAGGTGCCCTGGGGCCCAGGGAGGAGAGCCGAGCCGCCGGACGCCTCCCAGCGAGGACGGTGACTGTGTCGCAGGATGATGGCCCCACCCTGTCCTGGAGACCCGAGAATGAAATGCTCAGCTTGGTGATGTAAAAACGTGTTTCTGTTTGTAAGTGACTGTGGTTCGTTGGGACCAGCAGGGCTTCTTGACGGGTTGTCCCTTTGGGGGAAGGCGTAGGTGAGAAATATTTCTTGGTCAGATTGAAACTTCGCCCTGGGACGTGCCACATGGGTCCCTGAGGGCCGGAGGGCGCTTGTGAGACACGTTTGGATGGGACCTTTGAACTTGCCAGGGAGACCGCGCTCCTGCAGGTGGAGGGGCCACTGAGCCCCAGAACCCCCTCCCCCGTGCTGGCCTCTGGGGTGACGGGTGGGGAGCCTGGGGCTTGAAGAAGGAAGAGTTTGGGGGCGACCACACGACACAGGACGATGCGGTCACTCGCCGTGTCTTCTGTGCCTTGATGGCCCCTCCGACACCCCCAGGACCTCATGAGCCTTCCATGAAAACGGGCTCTGTTGTTCATGCTCTGTGCCTCTGGTCATTTTAAGGCAAGACCCGTCCTTTATTGTCCCAGATGGGAAGCTGCAGTTTTCCGGAATGCTCCACTCTGTGCTTTGGGGTCCAGAATGACAGGCCAAGGGGCGTCTCGCTGGGAATGGGCTCCTGCACGCGCCCCACGCCACCCCGCCCTGTCCAACGCCCGGAAACACGTCACATACTAACCTGGTCGCCTCCTCTGGGTGACGGTGACATCAGGCCCTGTGGGCAGAGGAGACGGTCAGGACAAGGGCACACGGAAATCTATTATGAATTAATAGCGACAAATCCAGGCAGATGGAGAAGGTGAAAAGCTAATCAAAGTGCAGATCAAAGAAGTGGAAAATGGAGACGGAGGGCACACAGCTCTTGCGGGCGTCCGGAGGATGCAGCTCTCCAACGGCCTTGGCACAATCTCAGTGATGCCTTCTCAGTCGGTAAGACCCTTCCCAGGCCCTGTGCGACGTTGCTGGAATCTTCTCTCAGTGGGGGGGCTGATGAACACTGACTACCCACTGTCTCCTGGAAACGCTGTGTCTCTGAGCCACATAGACCGGCACTGCGGACAGTGTCGGTGTCTCCCTCCGAAGGGAATCTTCCCGTTCATGACTTAGCTCGACGATGACTCAGCGTGATGATAACTCAGTGCGATGATGACTCAGCACAATGGGGACGTAAAGCAATGGTGACCTAGCGCAATGATGACTTAGAGTGATGAGGACTTAGCGCAATGGTGACTCAGCATGATGGTGACAGTGCAACTGTGACTTAGTGTAATGGTGACTTATAGCGATGGTGACTCAGCGAGATGGTGACTCAGCGCAATGGTGACTTAGCAGGATGGTGACTTTGATGATGACTTAGAGCGATGATGACTTAGCGCGATAGTGACTCAGTGCGATGGTGACTCAGCAAGATGGTGACAAAGCGTGATGGTGACTCAGCGCGATGGTGACTTAGTGTGACAGACACAGAGATAAGCTGGCCTGAGTTCCTCCCACTGCTGACTACACCTGGGTTGTCTCAGACGTCACCAGGATCACATGACAAAATGAGGCACGTGCTGCTCCGTCCCATGAGCTGGCCCCAGCAGGCTACACGAGAACTGAATAACTCATCCCAAACCAAGCACCTTCCACAGCTGCGGACAGGCACTGAGGCCCTGAGAGCTGGGGGGGGGGGGAGGGCTGCGTGTGGGTCACTGGGCGTCCACCAGGGAGACCCTGCCCCCAGGGACAGCGGCAGCGTGTGGAGGCTCTCCTGCCCGTCAGCCCTGGAGGTGGCAGATGCTGTGGGCCTTGAGTGGCTGCAGCCGGTGCTGCTCGCCATCTGCTCACGGGTGCACAGGACAGTCCCAGCCAGGAGCCATGTGGCCCCAATGTCCACCCCTCTGGGTCGGGTGCCTTATCCTGGGACGACTGTCCACAGTGACTGAGAGTCTGTCGCCAGATGCGCTGAAGGTATGAGTTTGGGTTGGATGCCCGAAGGACGACCTTCCTGTGTGCTCCAGGCCCCTACCCTGCCCACCGGGCGTCTCCCATCCAGAGCCCGGCCAGTGCATCCACCTCAGCTCCGTCTGAGCCCGTGTGCTCCCTCAGCCCCTGCCCGTGTGACGTGCCCCCATGCCTGCTGTCCTTGCACCTTGCTGCCAGCTTCTGGAGGACAAGTCCTGTCACTGTGTCCCCTCCTCCCCAGGGTCTTGAGGGCCACCTCAGCTGGCCTCGGTGTCCAGACCAGAGCTTGGAGCCGGTTTGTGCAGCCAGCTCCAGGGAGCCACACCCGTGGGCCCCAAGGACTCTGGCGCTGGTCCCTGCTGGCCGGCCCACTTGCCTTCCACTCGCTCCGGGTGTTTTTACCCCCACACGTGAAGGAGGGCGTGATGAGTGAGCCGCTGAGTGTCACACCACGGGGTTCTGCCCGTGCAGGGAAGGGAGAGCAGAGTGCGTGGGAGTCTCTGGCTCTTGAGCAGGAGGGCAGGACTGGCAGGACGGGGGGAGGGCCCGGGAGAGGGTGACCACTGGGGAGGCCGCAGCTCGCTCGCCGTGTGTGCCTCCAGGGGACACTGCAGCGGCCGCGTGCGGGGCTCACGGGTCACACGCGGCCCCAAACCTCTCCGTTCTGCTGTTTAGGCTTCTGGATGCTTCTCACCGCTCACTTCAGACGGTCCTCTGAGGGGTCTGTGGGGACGGGCGCCCATGGTGGCCGCGCTGTCCACGTCTCCCCGAGGCACTCTCCGCTGCCTCCACGGTTTTCAGAGTCACCTTAGTATTTGCAACGACCCCCGACGTGACCACATCTGCTGGCAAATTGTCCATTGCTCCTTTTCAAAAATCAGAGCTATTCTTTTTTTGTTGCTCTCAGTGCTATTTGCCCAAGATACGCCTTCTATTTCTCTTCTCCCTCTTTCTCTAACCATATTAAATGTGTATCTATATAAAATCTATGCATGTATATATATATATATATACACATATTATCCTCATTGTCCTTTTTAAATTAAAGTTTTTTCTTTATTATTTTTAATGTTTTACTTCTTTTTAAAAATTTTTTTATATTTATTTTTGAGAGACAGAGAGAGACAGCATGAGCAGGGGAGGGGCAGAGAGAGAGGAGACACAGAATCAGAAGCAGGTTCCAGGCTCTGAACTGTCAGCACAGAGCCCAACGCGGGGCTCGAACTCGCAAATGTGAGATCATGACCTGAGCTGAAGCTGGACGCTTAACTGACTGAGCCCCCCAGGCGCCCCGATGTTTTACTTATGCTTAAGAGAGAGACAGAGACAGAGCATAAGTGGATGAGGGGCAGAGCAAGAGAGGGAGACACAGATTTGGAAGCAGCTCCAGGCTCTGAGCTGTCAGCACAGAGCCCAATGTGGGGGTTGAACTCACAAACTGTGAGATCATGACCTGAGCCACCCAGGTGCCCCTAATTTTATTAAAAAATAAAAAATTTTTAATGTTTATTTATTTTTGAGAGACAGAGAGAACAGTGTGAGTGGGGGAGGTGTAGAGAGGGAGGGAGACACAGAATCTGAAGCAGCTCCAGGCTCTGAGCCATTAGCATGGAGCCCAACACAGGGCTCAAGCCCCTGAACCTTGAGATCATCACCTGGGCCAAGATTGGGTGCTCAACTGGCTGTGCCCCAGCCTCGTTGTCCTTTTTAAGTCTCCTAAACACCACACTGCTTGGATTGTTGTGGGGAGCAGTTAAGATCTCAGCTGCTTCGCCATTTTGCTAGCCAGGTTTGTCACTCCCTGAAGGGAGTTGCAAATTGGCAGGGAAGCGCCACTCCCTGTCAGAGAAGCCAGAAGACCAAAGATCAACCGCCTGCAGGCAGGGTGGTATTACGGCCCCTCAGGCACTGTGCTAAAACAATTTAGTCCGGTTCCTCTTTCACTCCAGTCTTAATCTCTTAACCCTGTTTCCTAGCAACCAACCTACGTCAGCTACGTTGTTTGTCCCGCCCTGAAAGTCTTTATAAGAGACAGTTTTCTGAATAAACTCTCTCTCTTGCCTGTTCGCAAAACCGTAAGTTGCGTCTTTATTTGCTGCATCGCCCTCTCCCGTCGCCCCTGTTTTTCCATCCCTCCCTCAGGAAAAGAACCTACGAGGACTCACCGCCCCACAGGCCGAAGCGGCTGGGGCGGGACACGACAGATTATTTTAACACGATGTGCTTGAGGGCTTCCCCCTTTTAAAAGTGTATTTAACTCGTTTATATTTATTGGATTACTCATGTGATTGGACCAATATCTGTCAATTTAGTTTGTGCTTTGTGTGTATCGATCCTTCTCTTTGCTTCTTTTTTGTCCTCTTTTCTTGTTTAGTCTGATTGACTTGATTTTCTTGAGAGGCACCTGTTTCAGTAACTAAGGACAGACTCTGCCCTCGCTTTGGATTCTAGCTCTACCACATACCAGCTAAGTGTTCTTGGGCAAGCTGCCTCACCTCCAGGTGTCTCTGATTCTCTCTCTGTAAAACGGAATAATAACAGCCCTTTCTCATGGTGTTTGGGTGACGAGCCAGTGAATTAATGTCTGTGATGTGTCCACAGAGAATTATATGACTGTTAGCCCGTGCATCCAGTTCGTCTCCCACAGCTTGGTACACTGTGTGCGTGTGGGCATCTGTACGAAGGAAGGATATTTATTGCTCCTACATGTTAGCATACTTGTAGGATGAATCTGAGGCTATGCAGTGTGTCTGTCCCCGTGACCGTGACCGGGTGTCGGCATCGCTGATCCTCCTCCCAGCCCCGTCCTTCACGGCACCCATGCTGCTGCCCTCAGTCATCCGTCCGGTGTTGGCGTCTTTGTTACTGACAGCCAGTGCCTTCTGTATTTATCACGGGGTTCTGTGTGCGTGTGGAAGGCGCTCCTCCGTGGCGGCCGGCCTTGACCTGTGGGGTGCGTAGGTCTCTGTCTCTGGGACGTGTTGAACTTCACGGAGGGTCCAGCAGGATTTGTGGAAGATTCCTATCTCTTAGCTCTTAGAGTATTGCCTCTCCAGATCGGCTCTGTCCCCCCACCCGTCCTGGTGGGTGAGTGCTAGACAGACGGGCACGTAGGCCAAGCTACTGGGGAGGCGCCCTTCCCCCTGCTGCTCCAGGCTCCCGGCACCGGCAAGGAAGCAGGCTGGCCTGAGGCTGCGGGTTCACGCCCTGAATAAGGGGACGCAGATGCTCCTGCCAGCCAGGCCTCCGGGGGACAGCCAGTGGCCATGGCAGCACAGAGTGCTTCTCACTAACTGAGCCTGAGAAAGTCAAAGCCAGCTTCCCTACCGTGGCCGGGAGAGGAGGCCTGAGGACCGGAAACGGGCTTTGGTGTAACAGGGGTAATGTCGGGCCTTTACCTACAACTACCTCTGGCTTCTTCAACCATCCTCAGGAAAATGGAAAAAAAAAAATTAAATAGTCCCAGGAATGGGTTTTTAACTTTAATTTTTTTAAGAAAATAATTTTGTACTAGGCTCATTATTTTACTTGACCCTTGTTTTTCATCCAGAAACCCAGCTCCCAGCTCAGATAAATTTCAACTAAACACTGGAATAGAATCCAATTTAGATGTTCCACTAATTCGGTAAACCTAATTAACTCGGTTCTGCCGTTTGAGTCCGTTTCCCAGGATGTGGTGTTTCTGTTTGGTAAGCAGATAAGGAGATAAATGGGTCACTGTATTTATGACTGCTCATTATTCCTTTAATATCCACACTGGAGGGTGCGCGTTCTGATCACAATTAAAATGCTTTTATACCATTTTAGCCGTAATTGAGCGAACCTGGCAATTTGTACTTTGATCCTCTCAGTTAAGTAACTGACGGTCACGGGCCATCACTGGTTAATAACACATTCCATCACTCGGGTTCTGCTGTGTATTTACGAATAGCTCAGGAGTGCGCTGCCTTTCGCTGGACGCGGGGGCAGGTGCGCACGGACCGCGGCTTCCGGAGGCCATGGCTCGGAGCTCCGTGTGAGGAGTCCGGCGTCATCTCCAGGCAGCTGCCTGCCGTCACCGGGGATCGTGCAGCCCCCGAGTCTCGGCCACTCCCAGCACCCCCTGCGAGCCAAGCCGGATGCGCGGGATGCGGGCAGAGCAGCCTGCAGCCTGTGGCCGGCCCACCACCTGCCTGCAAGGCCAGCATGGAGCTTGTGGGCCTGCAGCCGCTTTCTGCCAGGAGCTCACCTTCTGCAAGGGGCGCACCCTGGGGAGAGTCCGGCCAGTGGGCGTCCTGTCCGGAGCCTGCACAGGGGCCGCCCTGGAGGGTCCCCCTGGGGTGCAGGGTGGAGACCCTCTCCTCGCTCCTGTGGGTGGGAGGCCACCAGAGGTGCTTCTGAGCAGGTAGGGTCCCAAGAGGCCCGGGGCGCACGGCTCCTCACAGGTCATGTTTCCAGGGTCCAGCTGGGGCCCAGAAGGCCAGGCAGGCAGTGGCCACAGGGAGGACCCCTGTGCCAGGTCCCCTCGCTGTCCGGTACGGCCGAGGGAGCTGAGGCGAGAGCACACATCCGGATTTGGGTGGAGAGATCTTGGGGGGAGGCAGGAGAGCGCACACCCAGCTCTGCCCCCGCAGGGCCCCAGCCCCGTCACCGAGCTGCGGGCCACGGAGCCTGGGCCGTGTGCCCGGACGTAGTCGTGACCCCGCAGTGGGCGGAGGAGCAGGTGCACAGCGAGGAAGGACGTGAGGGTCCAGCAAGAGCTTGGTCACAGAAGTGCCCCGGCCTCTCAAACCTGCCGGCCGCTGGGGAGCTGGTGGCTGTGGCCCCGTCTCCCTCCAGGTTCGGTTGTGCTTTGGGCCGAGTGAGGCTCTGGAACCAGGTCCAGGCAGGACGTCCAGGAAAGGGCCCGCGGCTGGGGTGCCCGGGGGAGAAGGTTTGGGGTGAGAGCCCGGCTCGGGGTGGGGCCTGGGGACCTCGGGTGCCCGGGGGAGGTTTGGGGTGAGAGCCTGGCGCCAGGTTGGGCCTGGGGACCTCGGGTGCCCGGGGGAGGTTTGGGGTGAGAGCCCGGCTCGGGGTGGGGCCTGGGGACCTCGGGCGCCCGGGGGAGGTTTGGGGTGAGAGCCCGGCTCGGGGTGGGGCCTGGGGACCTCGGGCGCCCGGGGGAGGTTTGGGGTAAGAGCCTGGCGCCAGGTTGGGCCTGGGGACCTCGAGAACCCTTTGGCTCTGGGCTCGGCCACCCCAGGCCTGTCTTCTGTTCCTTCTCTCCTCCCCCTGGGGCCTCTCCACGGTGACGGGCATGCTCTTCCGTCTAATGAGGCCTTAACGGTGTCATTCACACAGACTCTGCAATGGTCTGGGTGACGGGGACTTGGCGCACTTGTCTGTTAGGGACACACACGGAGGGAGAGACAGGGAATGAACGGAGCCCAGGAAACAGCCGCCGGGCGGCTGGAGGGGAGCTGGTGGGAGGCTAGCCCTTTGGGGCTCTGCTGAGGGCAGTCGGGCTGGCGCAGCGCTGCCCCGGGACGGGCCCCTTCCCGGCACGAGGGCCTCACGGACGCTGCGGCCCCCAGGAGACCAGGCCTGGCCTTGGACATTTAGGAGGGGTTCCCAATAGTCCTAGAGATCACGTCCTGCTCAGGGGCAGGGTCCGAACCCCGAACAGCACGAGAAGGAATCACCTGCATTCCAGATGGCGGCTGGCTCTGCTCGACCAAGGTGTCCAGGTCCCCCTGGGTGCGCAACACATACTCCCCGCACCTGCTGTTCTCCCCCGGGGTCTGGGCTGGCCGGGCTGCAGGCCCTGCAGGTGGGGGCTGGGCCCCAGTGCTCCACTGAGGGGCCCAGCTGGGGAGCTCCGGCGCCCCTGTGCCCCTGCCGTGTGGCTCCAGAACAGCCTGCAGTAGCCGGAGGGGCCAGCTCTCCCTGAGTCCCTGCCGGAGCCCAGTGATCTCGGAGTGTCCAGCGTGGGGGAGACGCTCTGCTTCTTGCTGGAGCCGCCTCCTGGTCACCGGGCCCCGGAGGCGGGGGTGAGGGGGGGATGGAGCCGCCTCCTGGTCACTGGGCCCCGGAGGCGGGGGTGGGGGGAGGATGGAGCCACCTCCTGGTCACTGGGCCCAGAGGCGGGGGTGGGGGGGGGTAGCCCCAGCCCTGCTCCGTGGGATCTGGGAGCCCCTTGCATTACCGCCTCGTGGCCAGGAGGCCTTGGGGAAATGGTGGCCTCCCCGCATCAACTTCCCTGAGGGGGAATGGTGAGGTCACCTCCTCCGGCAGGTGGGACAAGGCGCCAGTGCGGCTCCTCGGCCTCTCGCCCGGCGCTCAGGAGTCACGGAGGAGCTCGCGCGGTCCATCATCAGGAAGGAACCTGGCAAATTGTGTTAAACATTTAGTATCATTGTTTTTGTACAGTTGATGCACATTTTCATTTGGTGAAAATTTAACTCCTAGAAAAACATAAGTAGACAGAAGCCGCCGCCAGGCTTGTGGTCGGTCAGAGCTGCTCTTCCCCCTCAAGGCTAATCATTTATTGACCAGGTAGAGTTCTCCTCGGAACGGCAAAGGCAGTTGCAAAATTTGGAGAAAATCTTTACTTCTTGGTTGGTTGATGACTTTTCCTAGACAATTAAGGAAGATCATGAAGATGCGGAGATAATGCTTTCCTACGTGATATGATGGAAATCAGGTCGCTGCACTTGTCACGGATGCTGTGGGGCCACGGGGGCGGGGGGGGGGAGACCCTGGAGCCCCGGGGAGGAAGTGCTCACGCAGCCCTGGAGGCCTGGGCTGCTTCGCTGCCCCGGGCTGGAAACGGCGACCAGCTTGGTCAACCATGTTTTCCTGAACAATCCCATGTCCTTGACAATATTTCACAAAGGTTCCTTGAGTCTCACACTCACATCCGGATCCTGGGCGTGGAGCTCCGTTGGCTGCGATGGTTTCTTCTTGTCCGAATTCACAAGATAAAATGTGATGCACTCATCACAGACGCTCCAACTGTCCCAGTACCTTGCATCCATCACACCCAACACTACACACCGTTCTCCTCCGTTCGTCAGAGACCAGACTTTGTCCAGGACGCGTTCCATCTCTTTTACACGAAACTTAAAGGACAGAGAAGCGTGGCCCAGGGCCTTGATGTACTCGATGAAAACCCCAAGCTACCACCTTCTTCCGTCTTTCCTGGGACATCGGAGCCATGAGACCGGAACGCCACTCTCCTGAAATCCGCTCCATGGAGAAACGAAGGACACCATCCGACTCCCCAGCGTCTTCCCAGCGTTGCTCTTTTTAACGGTGGTGTCGGTCGGGGCTGGTCAGACAGGTGGTCATCGGGTCCACGGTGCCCGTGGCAGGACTCTGTGCCGGGGCCTCCCTCCCGGGCTCCTGTGCTCGGGGCCACGTGTCCGTCCCCGGAGCTCCAGGCTCCCCTTCAGGAAGGCGGCTTCCCCATGCATGTCTCTGCCCAGCAGGGCACCTCCCTCTCGCTGGGAAGCCGCCACGGCCGGGATGGAACGCTGGGCACGTGGTCGATGGAGGGTTTCTCCTGTCCTCAGCGCTGAGGGGGGAGGGAGCCCCCTGCCCGACCAGGCCCAGCGCCCGGGACCCTCCTGGTGGATGGAGATGCCCCCAGGGCTCTCACTTCCAGACCCAGCAGGGAGTCCCATCCCAGCGCCCCGGGGACCAGGACCACATCCCACAGGGCAGGGTGGTTTTCGAGGTGCGGGGACCCTGACCCGCCCTCGTTCAGCGGCATCTCTGGGCAGAGCTGTCCTTGCCAGTCCCACGGCCGGCGCAGGGAACAGAAGACAAAAGTCATGAAAAGAAGGACCCGGGGCTCTGAGAAAGGGGCAGAGACGATCAAAGGTTAAGTTATAATATTAAAAAAAAATTTTTAAGTGTTTATTTTTGAAAGAGAGAGACAGAGCACAAGCAGGGGAGGGGCAGAGAGAGACAGGGAGACACAGAATCCAAGGCAGGCTCCAAGTTCTGAGCTGTCAGCACAGAGCCCGACGCGGGGCTCGACCCCATGGACCTCGAGATCATGACCTGAGTCGAAGTTGGACGCTCAACCCACTGAGCCCCCCAGGCGCCCTGAAAACTCTTTCCTAATGTATTTAAAATCACGAATTTCCAGGAAAATAGAAAAGCCCACAAGGAGCCCAGTCACCGCAGCGACAGTGAGAGGAGAGCTCCGCGGTGCTCGGTCCGCTGAGGTTCCGCAGCCTCAGGCCTCGGAGCTCCCTGTTACCGGCAAGGAAACACACAGTCTGCCTTCAGTCTTTTGGACGCAGTGCGGCTCGTGCGGGGCTGACAGCAGCGGGCGCTGGCGGCGGAGTCAGGCCTCGCTGGGGCCACGAGGTCGTGCAGGCAGAGCCCGGGGTGAGCGGACCTGCCCGCGGTGGGGGTCACGGCGGGGCCGCTGCCCCGGGCGCCCCGGGTGGAGGGCCACGTGGCTTTACGTTCCGTCTGTCTTTCACGTGTGGCTCTCTGTGACTCTGTTTTATGTGGCACGTGTCGCCCTTGAAATTTGTGAGCCGGTATCTTGTTTTCAGGAGCGCCTCCGGCAGCGCTGGGAGGAGGTGGGAGGAAAATTGGAAGCTGTTACGGGGGTCGGGGACACAGGCCTCTTGGGGGCGGCAGCTAGACAGCCCGATCAGCCCCGAGAGGGTGACAGGACGGAATCCAGGGGCAGAGGGTGTGCAAGGCCCCTGCCTGCGGGTGGGCGGGAGGGGGTGCGGGCCGGGCCTGGGTCCCCAGTGGCAGTCGAGCCGGGGCAGTGCTCTCCTGCTGGAGCCCCTCATCTTCCTGCAGAA
>PJEM01016241.1:0-20463 GCA_004023845.1 Helogale parvula | reverse complement strand
GAATTGGCTGGAACCTTGGTCTTGGATTTCCAGCCTCCAGAGCTGTGAGAAAGAAATTTCAGTTGCATAAACTGCCCAGTCCATGGAATTTTGTTATGATAGCCTGAGCAGGCCAGTATGCATAAGCATGGTAAATCCAAATATATACATTTCTGAGTAATACCAAAGCACCTGTACTGCAATCTGGCTTTGAGGCCTGTTAGAAGCTTAATTTTTTTAATGACGAAAGTAGGAATTAAAGCATTTCTTTTTTTTTAAATTTTTTTTAACATTTATTCATTTTTGAGAGACAGAGAGAGTCAGGTGTGAGCAGGGGAGGGAAAGAGAGAGATGGAGACACAGAATCTGAAACAGGCTCCAGGCTCTGAGCTGTCAACACAGAGCCCGACATGGGGCTTGAACTCATGGACTGAGAGATCATGACCTGAGCTGAAGTCAGACGCTTAACCAACTGAGCCACCCAGGCGCCTCGGAATTAAAGCATTTCTGTCCATTAATTTTATCTGCCTATAATGAAAAGGCTACCATCCATTTGCTTTAGATAGTCTCAGTGCAACTGCGTCTGAAAATCAGTGGGCTAGCTCCCTGACCCCCAAAGCTGGCCTCCCGAGTCCCCTGAGCAGAACTCCGAACCTCCCCAAGGATTCTGATGTGGGTGATACGTGCGGCCTGCGGCGCAGTCGGGCACCCCTGCGTCCGCGAGCCAAGGCCACGTCTAAAACCGGACTAACAAATGCTCTGGCTCCCGGGTCCCGCTTTATTCATTTTACCTACTGTAGTCTCCTTTTCCTGTTTCATTTTAAATTGTATGTATTATTTACATGTGATAGAGTCAACAGTGAGACAGGTATCCCCCAAGCTGAATGGTGTCAGTCCCTCAGAGATGAATGCGGGGAGAGAGGCCTGGGGAAGCCATTCTCACAACCCTCGAGGCGGGTGGACATCAGCTTCACCTCCCCGAGTGTCCCGAGTCACTCTTTTACAGGATTCTCTGAGAGTGGGGGTGGGGCACAGGGGTGGGTGTCCACTTTCTCCATTCTGTCCTGAGTAGAGGGATTGGGTGAGGAGAGACTGCCCTGTCTGCACCCCTGGCCACAGAGCAGCCCTGACAGCCTCCTGGGGCCCCGTGCATCCCCCGGGGGAGGGGGCGCCACCCACTCTTTCAGTGCCTGCACATTGGCCTTGGCTTGGCTGCCTCTGCCAGCAGCCAGGACCGCCCTTGCCAAGAACTCTTCACTGTGGTCCCAGCACCGAGGACTCGTAACTGCTCATGGACGGAGGCCATGTGGCTCCCCTTTAGCTCTTCCTGGTCCTGTGGGGCTCCCTTCCTTCCAAGGCCATCGGCCCTTAACAAAGCAAGTCCTTCTCTGGTGCTCATGATCCTTGCAGACGGTTCTCCCAGGGCCCGTGGAGGCAGAGACCCAGGGCTGCAAGAACCTTCCCCAGCCTTCCATGCAGAGAGCCTTCGGGACCTGGAGCAGAAGAGTTAAGTTCTGGGCTGAGGCTTCAGGGTTCAATTTCTTTATTTCCTGTTGATGACATTATTGTCTTCCTACAACCATTGACACATGTTGCTTTCATCTGTTTCATTTCAAGACATGAGTACACTCGCTGGAAACTATGCTTAATAGCTAAACTCAAAACATTTGGATTTCCTTTCCTCCTTGACTCTTTGCTGGTATGGTATGCTGCATTCTCTGGTGGGTTGGTATTTTGGGTGGTGGTGGCTTTTTTTTCCCCCCAGCCACCATTTTTAACCCGGCAAAGAGAAGCCAGTGGCTTCCCGGCCAACTGGCTCAGGCCCATTCGCTACATATGGGATATTTCACTTCCTGGGGGAGTCAGTGGCTCATCCAACCCTCTTGTTGTGGTGGTTAAACAGCATCTTCTCGCCTCCTCCTTTGCCCGGCTCCTCCCCCTTTCAGGGAGAGAACTGGCCCGTTTAGCTATAGGGTGGGCAGTGGGTTCTCTGGAACGTTGCCGCATCCTTGAGCTTCCATGACTCATGGTTTGGACCTTCTGAATGGAGCCTCCTGAGCAGAGAGGTGAGCTTCGCAGTCTGGACCCAAGGCCTCTGGGGAACAAACAATCCTGGCTGCCTGGACAGGCCTCCCTCTGGCTGGAAGGGATGGAAAGTGGCCGTTGGAAGCAGGCCAGCCTCATCTGGTTGGAATTGGGTTTGACATGTGTTTCTAAACCTGGTTGCAGCCACTCACCCTTCCCCGGGCCAGGACAGCATTGCGTGCTGACAGAGTCTGCAAAATGAGCAATCGGTCGGCTCATGGAAGAATCTCATAGGTGCCTGGCTGGGGGGTGGCTGCCCTGGGCTCAGCATGCCCAGCCCCCGACCCATCTCTCCAGAGGCTCTTGGACATCTTTCCAGTGGAAGCACAAGGGGAGGGAGAGGAGAGGCGGCCGCAGCCTTGTTCTCTACAGGAAGCCAGCATTTAGAGGACACCGACTGGACCCATGGACCTTTCCGTCCATTTTCTCATCTCCGCCTCCCTGTTAACAGTTCATTCCCATTTTGTAGTTGAGAAAACTGAGGCACAGGACGGGCAAAGACTTTTGCCCAAACCACACAGCTTTGAAGTGGTGAACCCGGGACAGGAGCCCAGGGCTGAGGTGTCCCCAACAGCTTCCATCTGGCTGCGTCACCCGGGCCTTCTCCCCAGAAGCCCAGGATGCTCAGAGCCCAAACGCACTCCTTCCCACGTCACCCACGAAAGGCCTTTCCTGCCCAGCAGTCGGCACTGCAAACAGGTAGGAAGAAGGTTCACGAACACTAATAGGTAAATGAACATGGCCTTGTGCATTTTATCCAGGAGGAGAGAACGTGTGAGTCAAGTCAGCAGATCTGGCCAAAAGTCCGAGATAGCAGAAAGTGTAAGGAACCGAAACGTCGCGGGGAGGAACGTTGGGGTGCAGTGGAAATGCTGAGAAATCACAGGGCCAAACGTCGATCACTCGTGTCTGTTCTGACTTACCTACAAGTGTCCCCTCCCTGAGGAAATGGACTTTAGATTCTCAAAAACGGATTCCATATTTTCTCCCATCTTCTTGTCTGGTATTTCCAGGCCGTTCATCTTCTGGTCTGTGGGCGTGAGTGGCCGTGTACTGCAGTATAGATGAAGGATCATGCAAATGCAGATTCACTGACTTATCTAGAAATGTGGTGGGCATGATGCCAAGCTGCTTTTCAAAGACGACATTTCTGAGCGGGACAAGGCCCTGTTGGCCTGCCAGGGTGTCCCCAGCAGGCCCTGGCTGGGAGCATCTGATGCCAAGGCCCCCAGCTGGAGATCTGCGTTGCACGGCATTCAAATGGCCTTGACCGGTCGCTCCTCCGTAACCCTGGTGAAGTGATGCAAAGCCAAGCTTATTTAAAATACTTGACTTAGTAGAAGGCACTCCAAGGTGGTAGGGTTGCCAAGGAGCGATGGAACCCCTCTTTGGTAGTGAATTATTAAAAGGAACATAATGTCATTATAGAAAATTTGGAAAATACAAAATAATAATATTCCATTTCAAGGACCAGAGATGCAGTCAGCTGACCCCAAAGGGGTCATTGCAAGAACAGGGGGTTGGGGAATCCTTCAGCGCATGGCCCCTCCCTCGGGCCCCTCATAATTTCAACAACTCCCAGGCCATGGCTGCTCTTTCCCCAGCCTCCCTCTGCCCCCCCTTCTGTAGCTTTGGCTTCCATTGGAGCACTTTTTTTTTTCTTTGTTTCTCAGTTCAAATTTCTGAGTCAAGAGGAAAACTGAACTACCCCGCGCCTCTGTCTAGGCCTCACTACCCCGGTCAAGGAGAGCCGGCTTGCCTATGATGGGCTGCCCGTGAGTGACATGGCTGCACGCAGTTCAATCAACTGTGCCTAGAAAGGGATAGGGTCACATGGCACAAAATGTCACCATCCAGGCCTGGCTAGGGGTGGCTGACAACCTATAAAAAGCCAGAGAAAAATGATCCACAATCCTGCCGTCTACTATTTAATGATTTTTTTCTATCCGTTTTACCTAGTTGAACACGTGTTCTATACAATTTTGCCTCTTGCTTTTTCGAGTTAATTTCCTATGGACTTCCAGTATCATTACAACTCCATTACCTTTTAAAAGACCATATAATATTCCTATACTGCTTACACCGCAGCTATGATTTACTTAATCGGTCCTCTTACGGACGTTGATGTTATTTCCAAATTCCTATTGTTGTACATAACCCTGAACGCTTGGGACAATGTCTAGAATGCACAAGACGGCATCCCGGACTCATCATTAATTCTGGGAGAGTTTGGGAGACCTGGCCCTTCCTCCCAAAACAGAGGCACAATGGCTCTTTGGAAGAGGCACAGGGACAGAAGGAAGAAGCGGGTCCCAAACTGTCAGCATCTGCTTGCATCCGTGCTATCCATCTTGAGTGCTACCTCTGTGGTCGAGACCAAAGGTCACAGACCAGCACCTCTTAGCATCATCCAGGGAGGCCCACACAGGCTGCACACGCAGAAGAGGAATGAGTGGGTGACAGCCAGCTGCCTTCTGAAGACTGTTCCTCTTAGCTGATATGTCCAGCCACCGTCTAGATGAGGTGGTGCCATCTCCTGGGGGTGCGATGTGCAGTGAAGAGGGAGAATGGACTAGAAGAGTCTGGAATGGAAGAGTTGGCATCCAAGCTGGTATCCAAGCCCTCCCTTGTGCAGGTGAGAACCCTTCACTGCCCAGAGTGGCCTGAGCCACTGAGCAAGTTGGAGCCAGGACTGGGATGTAGATGTGGGCGCTGGCCACTAACCCTCCCTGACTATGCATTCAATCGGTAAGAACACAGAGCCAACTGGAAAGGCAATACAACGCTCTTCAGTTTGGTGGCTTTTGTTCTTAAAACCAGCAGTTCAGATGAGATGGCTTCAGATATTTAGGCCTATGGGAACTGACACCTGTTCTTCAGAGAATGAGAAGCTAACACTGGACCAGAGTTTTTGCGAGAAAACTCCATCAGCTAAAGAGCCAGGCAAGTTCCTGGTAGCAGAGTCCTCATGTCTGTCCTCAAGGGATGTTTACAGGGCAGCTCCTTCCATTTGGGGTGCTTCCCCTGCCCCCAGGAGGGTGTCTAAGCAGGTGGAGATTGACATCTTCCAAGGCAATGGCCCACCTTGAAATCCTTGCTTTATTCAGGAGAATCCACCTATTAGAGAGCTGAGTGACCCTAAACTGTTTACTTACTTACTCTAAGCTTCACCTGTGGCTGGTGGCGGCACCGTCCACGGGGTAAAAGGGCTGGGAGGAGTCAAGGAACCAACCCAGACCCTTGTTCTTTCCCGGTGCACTGTGTTCACACCTGGCCCCACCACGACTTACTGCCGCGGGACCTTCACTGAGCATCCGGAGCCCTCTAGCCAGGCTGGCTTCATGGGCAGGTGACCAGTGCAGTCACACAGTCCCCGTGCTCCGAGGCGCCATGCTGGCGCCATCTTGAAATTCCTAAAGTTGAACAGGGAGTCCGCATTGGTGTTTTTATGCTGTGTCCCGCCCCCAGGCCTGTGCTTCCTGTGAAATAGGTTGATAATAGTAGCGTCTGCAACAGGGAGTGGTTGGGGGAGAGGAAGTAAATGAGGTGACTTCTTCGCAGAGAGCCTGACTCACCCGAAGTGCCTCCTCGCCTCAGCCACTTTGCTACGGTTATTACCCAAAACCCTCTGCGGCCTGCCTCTTGCCCTCCCAGTCTTTCTCGTCCCCTCCGAGGACTTCCCTCAGTCTTCTCTCTGTGGACTCTGATCCAAGGATTCAAATATCTAGGGCGCAAGGACCGGACTTGGAAATCACAGCAATTTTCTCAGGGCCCTTATCAGAAAGGAAACTGCTAACGACTCCATCTCTGGTTTATGGCAGCTCGATCTGTTTATGGCCCTTTTACTGCCCTGGACCCTGGGGGTTCAGACAGAGCCGCTCTTTGTGACGGAAGATGGCGCCAAGGAGGGAGCCACGGACCCACCTTCCCTCTGGGATGAGGCCTTGGATTCCCTGCAGCCTGGGCAGGGCCAGCCTGGAAAGGTCTATAGTAATGTCTGACTTGGGCCAAGAAGCCACGTGTACAAGACTCAGTGTGATCAGGCTGTCTAGGTCTCTGGGGTCAGCTTCCTGGACCGGACATGTGCTAATATGAACAGCAAATAGGGGTCGCTCTGCTCTCTCCATGCCAGTGACTATGGCTGGCACGTTGCCTATATTACCTTGATACCCACAGCATCTTGGGCCTGTTAGCCCAGGAAGGGTAAGTGAGAAACAAAAAAAAAAAGAGAGAGAGAGAACTTGAAAATTACTTCAGTCATAAACAATCCTTAAAAGTAGTTATTTATTCTTAGCTTCCTTTTGTGCTTGAGGAAAGCAAGGCTTCTAAGGATATATAACTTATGAAAAAGGATATACAACTTATTCCAGGTCAGGAGTGGGGTCAGGACTTGAACCTCAGTGTACGTCCGACTCCTGAGTCCAGAGAATGGGACTGCTTCTCATTCATTAATTCCCCTGCTCCTTCCTTCATGTACGCTGGATACAAAGGAAGGGGTGGGCTTGGTCCCAGCAACTGATAGCTCTGTGGAGGTCGGGTTGGTTAGATGGGCTTCTCTGGCAAGTCTCGAACATTACGTATGCAAGACGAGCAGGCCAGCCCAGGCCTCGTGCAGGAGGGTGGGAAAAGGTAGACTCTGGCATGAGTGTAACTGTCACTTCCAGGCTCTGTGTGCCTCTCTTAAGTCCCCTCCTCCCAGCCTCAGGTGCCCCTGAATAAGGTCCACCTCAAAGAGTACATTTACAGAGAAAACAACTTCCAAATTGGGTATTGAGGTTCTGGGGAGGGTAATAAATAGCACCCCCTTTTCCTGCTCAAGTGTAAGGCTAATTGAGAGAAGAGACAGGAGTCAGGCAGGTGGAGTCAGGTACGTCAAGTTTGCTGCTGATCAAGTAAATGCCCGGTAGTAATCAGCAACCATCGGCTCCCTGGATCCCAAGTTAGACGTGCTGACTTGACCCCTTCCCAGTGGGGTCTGCCCTGTGGAACCACTGAGGGTTTGGAGGAGCAGACGGAGACAGGGAGACTCTGCAAGCCAACTCCAAGGAGGGATGGGCAGAGTCATCCACACCCTGGCTAGTCGTCTCCTCTCCTGGGGCCAGGCGTCCCTTTCTCACCTGGGGACCAGAGGACTGGGAGGAGGCAAGCTCCCGTGCAGGGCCAGCGGGGAGATCCAGCCCCCCAGCTGACCAGCAAAGGATGCAGCAGGCCCGCTTCCAGGAAGGGTGGCCGGAAGATGTGGCCAACGAAGAGATGGGTCCAGTGCCCTCCGTCCCTCTAGCCCCCGGGGGCTCTGTCCACTTTCAGTAAAGTGGACAAGGCCAAGTAGTGAAGGGCCAGCAGGAAAGCCCCAACATGTTCCCAATGCCTTCTCCTGCCCCCACATCCATCCAGCCTCAGGAAACTAGGCCTAGGAACCCCGTGCTGAGTGCACTGTACCTACTAAGTTCATCCATGTTCCTTTGCAGGCCACCAGCCCCCCCACCCCCACCCCCAGGGAGGAGAACAAAACCTGAAAACTGCTGGCCGTCTGTCACTGCAGTACAGCCAAGAAAACTGCTAAGTCCAGGGGGACCAAACTCACTTCTCCCTCTCTGCCTCCCCCCCACCCCCACTGCCTTCAGCACTGAACGCCTGCTCTGCAGGGCACTGCCTTGGGAGGAGACACAGGTGGACTTGCTTGTCCCTTCAGTGTCACGTGAGGAGTCCCTGCCGAGGGGGCACTGGGAGCCCCTGGGAAGTCACCCCAGGACATTGCAGACCTGTGCCAGGCACACACAGCATGAGGACAGCCCGGGTAGGGCAAAGGGTACAGCACAGCGCGTTAGGCGAGCATTGAGCCAGCATGCAGGGGGGCGGAGAGGATCCGGGAGAGGCTCCATCTTGGACTCTCGTGTCCTCTGAACCTCTCGTTTGCCCCGGGTGCAGGGGGGCTGCCCTGACATCACGGCAACACCAAGGTCACAGCCGGCTGTATCTCAGAGACACACAGAAGCCTCCCTGGTGAGCAAGCCGGGCCCGTAGCCCCCACCCCCACCCCAACGCTTTAGGAACCCCGTGGCCAGCAACAGAATGTGCATCCTGGCAGGAAGGCTTGACATGTCTGTGGCCATCATCACAGTAACCCGGAGGACTGTCTTTGAACACGCTTTTCTTCGACGTAGAATATGAATAAGGGATGGAATCCACACGGAAATATTGTTGAGATGCAGCACCTTTCAGGATTTACAGAGAGAGGAACAAATGTGCTGGGGAAGGACATAGCGAACTTGGCGGTCACACCCGGATCATTAAAAAATTGTTAAAACCAAAAGAGGGCAGTCGGCTCAGTCGGTTAAGCATCTAACTTCGGCTCAGGTCATGATCTCACGGTTCATGGGTTCAAGCCCCGCGTCGGGCTGTGCTGACAGCTCAGAGCCTGGAGCCTGCTTCAGATTCTGTGTCTCCCTCTCTCTCTCTGATCCTCCCCTGCTCGCATTGTCTCCTTCTGTCTCTCAAAAATAAATGAACCAGTGCGCTGTGGCATATGCTTGTTGCCAATTATGTGAAGCCCCGTGGAAGGGTCTGAGGGAGGGGTAGCTGCTGGGAGGTTGAGGACACATAGGGCCAGGGGTGGGCCCCCCATTCTCTTGACCTCACCCCACAGGGGCCCACCTTAGGGCCCTTGGGCGGAGCAGCAGAATCATAAAACGCACCAAGTCCATTGGTGTGGGAGCCCCGGGAAAGGCATGGAGGGTGACGGTGGTGGCGACCGACCGGAGGCAGCAGGGCCAGGGGTGCTGGTGCCGGGCGAGGGTGCACGCTGTGAACAGGAAACGGCTGACCTGCCATCAGGGCCGCAAGGCTTGGGGCTGGGTGTGCTTTTGGTGGAGCCCCTCATGAAACCAGCCATCACCCCTGGTTGGGGACTGAGAGTGAGGCACAGAGAAGATAAAACGTGTGCCAAGTCCTCAGCTGGCCTTGGCACGCCTTCCGTGCCAGAAAGCTGAGCACCGGCGTCTTCCAGAAGCTAAATTGACTGGCTAGAACGTTTCCACGCAGGCTCCAACCGAAACCTGCCATTACTTTATTCCCATTTTCTAGTGAAGGGAAGGGAGTCTCCAGGAGCCCGAAAGCCTTGCAGGGTGTCCTTAGCGGCAGAGCCAGGCCCCAGCCTGGATTTTCTCTCTCTCAGTCTTTTCCCCAAGATGGTTAATCCTTGCCAAGTGCCGACGGGCCACAGGTGGTTCCAGCCACTTTACTGCAGCGTCTCATGTGATCCTCACACCAACTCCCAAGCCAGGCGCTACCATTTGTCCTAATTTACACCAGGGGTAACTGAGGCACAGAGAAAGGGCAGACTCTCTTGGTAGGGCTCTGGCCATCCGTACTGATAGCCTCCGCGTCTAACCACTGGGCCACACTCCCCTGGCTCATAATCATACTTTCGGATGAAGAAAACATTTTCTCTCTGTGGCCCACAAAGTCCTGCCAAGGCCACGTTGGCCAATCTGCCTCACCTTGCCTTTCTCCCCTGCTCCCAGTTTCCATGGGTTTCTGGAAAAGGCACAGCTACCTCCTGCCTGTGGCTGCGGCAGGTCCTTTTCCCACAGCCCCTGGACGCCCCTCACCCTCCCACCTCCGGGCTACCAATTTCAGTGCAGAGCCTGGATTCTGGGCTCTTCCTCTCCCCCCCCCCCCCAAGACAGCTAGCTGCAGAGGTCAGGCACTCTGGCCTTTGGGTCCACGTTGGGGCCCTAGTGCCCATGACATTGGACTTCCCTCCTGGCTCCCTGGAAAAAGGTCCCTTCTTCTGAAGCTGAGCAGCTTCTCAAGTGCCCAGCAGGCCCACCATTGTCTTGTAGAGTGTAAGGTTGACACCTTTTCACAGGGAAATTCCGAGGCAGGGACCCCCTGGGGAGGCTGGAGTGGGGGAAGCAGGCTTTGTTGGGGTAGAAAAACTTGAAGCTTGGGATGGGGGTTGGGAAGGTCATGTCGGTTACTGAAAGGCCAAGATGAAGCAGCTGTTAGACCTACAGGAAGTGGGTGGTCACCTGAGAAAGCTGACCGGTGTGTGGGGGTGGGGGGAGAAGTTGGGGCCATCAGGCGCCCACGCCCTTCCTGCGTGGCGGAGCTTCTTGGTCTTGACCTCTGGGAGCTGTCCCGCACCTGGGGCTTCTCCAGGGCTCCCTCTGAGCAGCCATCAGGAAGGCGGTCCGCCCGGCAGGCAGCTGTCTCACACCTGCCCCTCACACCTGGCTCTCTGCTCTCCCGTCTTCTCTGACCTTGGCACTGAGAAGGGGAGGAGGAGGAAGCCCCATACTCACCCACTTCGTGGGACCCCCAAAGTCAGGCAACCAGATCTCGATTATTTCTTTATGTGTGAAATGAACGGGTTCATGAGAAAAGTTGTACACAGGTAGATAGACATGACGCAGGGATCAAATTGACCTTGAGAAAAATATTTAATTTTGCAAAAAAGAAATACCCATCAGTTCAGGGAGAGGGGAAATGGTATTTTCAGCTTAAAAGACTGGCCCTCCCGTCACGGCATCTGTTGAAGTTCGTGGCATCGCGCTGCAATCATCCTTGTCTGGAGAGCTGGGCCGGCTCAAGGCTGACTTTTTCCACTTCATTTTTTCCCTAACACCCCCCAGGTGTTGGGGTGATTTGTTGAGATTATCAAGACAGATTTTGTCGTTTCGATGATTACTGTATCTTTTCTTCTACACTCGGGGAAAATATTGATTCAGAGAGCATTAGTAATAGAGGCTCAATCCACACATTATAATTTGAAGATGAGACTCACGTTTTTTGCAAAAACAACAACAACCAACCGTGAAATACGTTCAGCCTGTACCTGATGTGCAGACAATGATCACATCCATAAAACGAAGACAAAAAAGAGGACTCCAGAGTTGCTCAGGGCCACCTCATTCAGGAGTTTTCTCCCCAGGAGCTAAGATAGTTCCGGGATAGCAATTCTGAAGATTTCTTTACAAATGTCTTGCAGGGAATGAGCCCCAACTCTGCTACTTTGGGCGACACATTTTAATCCCAAAGATACCTCATTAGCATCTACCTTTCTTCCCGGTTCCCCACCGCTCCAAGAGAAAGATTCCTTTCCTTCTTCTAAATCTGAAGCAATAAAGGAGCAAATACTATTCGTATTTGCCTTCTAGATAGACAAATAAGTTCTGTCTTCTGTCTTTCCATTAAGCTGGGGGAGGACCCCAATGACTTGGGAAAGGTGGCAGCAAAGTCAATGTTTTTGGGGGTGATCAAATGTCACTAGCCCATAACTCAGTAAAATCTCAAAACGAGTTTGGTCTTTCATTTCATAACCTATTTGGAGAAAGTTGATATGTTTTTACACCAACATCCAGTAACCTTGGAAGAACTTCAAACATGTGATTATTGCCGGTTTACGCTCATTGCCGTTCCCCATCAATGTGCTATTATACAGTAAGTGTGGAAAAGACTCCCGGAAACCCATGTATTAGACCTTGGTTCTCAGCATTAGCGGTGCTAGATGGCGGGGTGAAAGTCTCACCCACAGGTCTGGTTCTGCCGATCCCCTTCCAAAAGGATGTATCTTAATTCGTGGGTCTGGAATCTGGGCTTAGCCGGTGCCTCTGGCTCAAGGTGGTTCATGTAGCTGCAGAAAAGCGATCAGCTGGGCCTCCACGGGTCTCCAGGTTTGGCCGGGTAGGAATCAACTTCCAGGATCACTCACTGGGTTAGAAAAAGCCTTGTCCCTGGCCACTCGGGCCTCTCCCTTCCACGGGGCTGCCTCATGAGCCTAAAAAAGCACCTAGGATAGAAGTCACCATCTTTTTATAATCCAGTCTCAGAAGGGACATCCTGTTCTGTCTGCCGTATTCTGTTGGTGAGAAGCAAATCACTGAGCCCCACCACGCTCCAGGGAGGGAAGGACACAGGACAGGGTACAAGACACAGGGGTCATTGAGGGCCACTTAGAGGACGCCAACCACAACTCCCCATGACAGAGCAACGAAAGGCTTGACCCTGACTGGGGGGATTTCATGACCCAGCCCCAGGACCCAGACTGGCTCCATGTTGGCTGGCCCACAGTTGGCCCTGTGTTATACCAGTTGTTCAGTATTTCACTTATCACTTGTGTCCACAACCATGGGCTGGGGATACAAGTATCAAAAAACATGGCCCCTTCTTCAGAGCTCATGGGTGAATGGGTGCTAAATAGAAGTAGATCAGTGGAGGTGTTTTGCTAGAGGTGAGCCCACCCAGGTATCCTGGAAAGATAAAGGAGAGGGGCCTCTCCCAGTTTTGGAAGGAGGCAACAGAGGAGGGATTGAAGAAGCCAAAGAGGGTGGCCTGCTGGCCAAGGGGATCTCTCAAGTTCCAAAGCACGAAGGAACAGCAGATGGGAGTCACCACGTGGGACTGACCTTGGCAGGGGCGCGGGAGTGGGGAGGGGGCAGAGGCAGCAGGAGATGCAGCCAGAGATCGACCAGGGCCAACCACCTCCAGCACCGTACAGCGGGCTGTGGACCTTGTCCTGGAGGCTCTATGTGGCCAAGAGAGGATTTGACGCTAGGAATGCTATGGTCAGTCTTGGAGGGCAGAATGCTGTCTCTATGGTGGCAACATGTCAGGGACCCGGGGCAGGGGGCTCGGAACCACAGTCTGGGAGGACAGAATGTTGCTCTTCCAGATAAGAGATAAGAGCTGGAGTCGTGGCAGGTGCTGGTGGTAGATGCGGAGGGAAGGTGGTGATTGTAGGAGATTTTCCAGAGGCGGAATCAACAGAGCCGGATGACTGAATGGCAATGGATGAGCAAAAGGAAGGATCTAGAAATGGCCCAGGTTTCTATCTGAGACAGCAGGGGCCTGGTAAGGTCACCACCTACCAAGAGGATGGCTGGTTTCAACAGGGACTAAGTAGGTTCCGTTTTAAGATGCTAAATTTGAGTCAGTGGTGGGCCCCCTTTCCAAGGTGAGGATGATGAGGAAGGCAGGGAGAGAGGGCAGGGCTGCGGTCTGGGAGGCCCTGATCTCTAGAGAATGGGGCTTGGAAGTATGGGCAGGGCAAGCAATGGCCCAGAAACCATTTCAGGGGGAAAGAACCGAGAAGGAAGAGCCGGGTGTGAGGGCAGGGGAGGAGTGCAGAACAGGGTGAGATGGAGACCTTCCTGGTTAAGAAAGATCAGGGAGAGCCTTGAACTACAACAAGAAGACGGAGGCAGGCTGCCGCTAAGTCCAGCTCTATCCGGAGCAAAAAGGGCCCATGGGATTTGCCAATCCGGATGGTTTTTACTTGGCTGAAAGTGATTTTCGAGGGGGCAAAGACTATTGTGCGCTGAGGAGACAATGAGAGAGGAGGAAGCATAGACAAGAAGAGTAGATTTCTCTTGTAAGTCGTTCGCCAGCCTGTTACCGGAGTGCCAGCGAGGCGCGGGACGGGCGTGGGGGCAGCATCCAAGGCAGCTTACCTAATAGAGCAGCATTTGACATTTGACATGGAAAGAGGAAGGCTCTTTCATGGGGAGCAAATATCCAGAACCTCTCTAGGGGTTCTGGAGGGAGGGCTGGGACTCTCCCAAACATCTGCTCCCCGCTGCCCGCTGTGACACATGCCCTGGAGACAGAGAAAGCAGTCGGTCAGCTTGTGGGTGTGTTCGAAGCCAATCAAGAAACTGACATGAACGAATAAAGGAACTGATCCCAAGCTTGGCAGAACCTCACTTTCCAGACCTTGTTTCAAATGAGCAGGATGAGACATCAGGAGCAGAAAACAAAGTCCATGGTGGGAGCTTGGCATCCTAGACCTGTTTATAGCAAAGTTTGCCATGCTGCCCCTCGGGTGGTACTTCACAAGTTCTTTTCCTACCTCCTTCTCACGTCCTTTCCTGAAAACAACCTTTTCCACGTGTGTCTGCTTTACGCAATGGAGAAGGAAATTTCAAAACTGAGAACCTCTTTCTGGATTTGTGTTAACATGGGTGGTCTTCTCTGGCTACATGCTCAGGCCAACCCTTAAAAGATGATGAATCTTGGGCAAGATGCGAGGGGCCCAAGATGCAAATAGCTCCATTTATAATAAATATTTTTTAAATTTTTAAAAGTTTTATTTTATTTTAGAGAGAGAGAGAGACAGCGTGATCAGGGGAGGGTCAGAGAGAGAAAGGGAGACCCAGAATGTGAAGACAAGCTCCAGGCTCTGAGCTGTCAGCACAGAGACCAATGTGAGGCTCAAACCCACAAACCGTGGGACCATGACCTGAGCTGAAGTCGGATGCTTAACCGACTGAGCTACCCTGGAATCTCTCCATTTATAATAAATATTAAAGGCCCTTGGAAGGAAGTCAGATTAGGAGGTTTTATGTTATTAGCCCTGTTTTAAATTTAAGATTTAAATTAAATTAATTAAATAAAATGATGTGTTGTTATTAATTTTATTAACAAATAAGTTTCCCCGGCACTTCAATGGATAGGATTTCTTCAAGAACCCTCCTCTTTTCTCCTGTGGGTTCAAAAGTTCCACCTTGACATCTCAGTCCCCCCTCTGCTAAGGGGAGAGGAAGTAGAAAGGGGGAAGGGTAGGAAGTTGGGTTGGCCCTTTCCTCTTCTTTTCCTCCTCTCATGCTCTGTTAGAGTCAGATATCCCTTAGGTGAACCAGCACCCCCTGAGATGCCCCAGGAACGCCTGCACTGTAAGAGACTCCACGGAATAGCCTAGTTCCTGGGGTCAGGATGGTCCAAAAGCATGGAGAGAAGGAAGTGTGCCTCAGTAGAATTTCAAGCTGGAGCCCGGGGATGATTCTTTTAGGAAAACATCTCACAACATGTGTATTAGTCAGGGGCTCATGTTGAAAGTCAGGGACTTGAGAAACTCAGGGTCCCCTCTTAGCCAGCCCCACCCTGGGGTCTCTTCCTGGGGAGGATGATCCAGGAGTCAGACAGAACCCTTACAAGGTTTCAGCTCAGCTCCAGCATGGGCGAAGTGATCTTGGGAAAAATCCCGCTGCCCCTTCGTAGCTTAAATTCCTCCGTCTCAAAATGTGGATTGGATCAGATAACACTTCAAGAGTCCCGGGGCTAGACTTTAGGATGTTTCTTTTTGGGTACAGGAGAGGACTGTTTCTGAGAGATGGCAGACAGGCACAGCCCCCTGTCCCTCCCAGCCTGCTCCTCTCTGCAGGGAAGACGGCAGAGTTGGCTGACCTTTGTAGGACCTCCTTGGTAGCATCCAGCCCCCCCACTCCTGTCCCATCACCCTGCCCCCCCCCCATGCATGACTCCTAACGGGAGGGCATCTTTGCTTTGGAGACAGAGCGTTTCTTCCCTGACGATTGGGGGCACAGTGCCTACTGTGTGTTGACCATCTTGCTGGACATTTACCTTGTGGCTTATCCTCACAACAGCATTTGGAGGGTTGTTTCCTCCACTCGACAGAAGAACACACAACTCTCAGAACAACTAGGTGACCTGCTGTCTTAGGAAAGGTTACCTGTGTCTCTCTCCACCTCCTTGTAAACAAAGGTACATTGTCTAAGGTGGCACTTTTCCAAAGAAATAATAGACAAAGTCACTGGATCTTAGAAAATCATGTCCTCCGAAATCACAACTGGTGTGACTTCCACTCCAGAAGGGTTTTGGGGGGGCTGACTAAAGTTTGGAGATCTGGCCAGATGCTTCCCAGGGAGTCCCGAGTCCTTGTTTGCTAGGATTCCAACCCAATACATAATTGCAGAAAAGAATTATACTCTCTGCTTTATGAAACTTGTTTGCACTTAGGCAAAGTGGGCTGTTTATCCTCCATAGGGTTTTTCTTTAAAGGAGGGGGGGAGAGTGAGCATGTGCAGAAATCCATCACCTTGCTTTCCAGTTTCCAGGCAACCGTGCAGGATTACAACAAGTCACATGATATGGCTGCTGCCAGGGAGAAGGGGAAAATGGAAAACTGTGCTATCTTGAGAAAGGGGCTGGGTATAAGCAAAGGACTTTGGATTCTCTTCCAGAAATATTATCAACAAGTAGTCAAAGATCCAGACGCTTGAGAGGGCTTCTGGCTTCTCAGCACTTGGCCAGGCCTCCTGCTGAATGGGAAATGCACCACCAGATCTCAAGTCCAGGGGGAAGGAGAAAGGGCAGGGGTGAGAGGGAGGGGGAGTCATTGGGCCAAGGCGACCAAGCACCTGTTCTGGAAATCAGGCTCTCCGAGGGGTCATTAATGAGAAGACGCCAGGCCTGTGTCTGTGTCCCCATCTCTGCTCCCTCCTTCCTGCTTCTGTAGTCCTGGGGGAAGGAAGGAGCAGGAGAGTCTTTAGGTGAAGGGGAGCCTGCCATAATGAAGCTTGGGGGGTGGCACCGAAGGGTCAGGAGAGACAGCTGTGGAGGAAAACCACCCATGAAGACCAAGTTTCCATTTCCTCTTCTAAAGCCTCCTCTTTCTGATCATTGTTTATCTTGATTTTGGATGTTTTGCTTTTTTCTATCTCCCCTCCTGTAATAACACCCTCTGTGGGCTAGAGACTCCTTGGGACCACAGGGACAGCTTGCTCCTGGCTGGCATGGGGTCGCCCAAGTGGGTGGGCGTGCCCTGGGCCGTAAGTCTGACATATCAGCATTCCGGAAGGCCAGGCTCTTAGATGGAGCTGACCTGAAGTGGACCTGAAGCCAGTCTCACACTCAGCAGTGGACGCAAGCCAAGGAGGAGTGATCCTACCATACCCTAGCACCAGCCTTCCCCGTCTGCCCTGAGGTGGCCGTATGCCATAGCCTGGACTGCCAGCCTGGCTGCCTGGGGAGTGCACCTGGAGGGGCAGACCATGGACTCAGAGGGGAAGGGAAATGTCACCCGCCTTGGCGCTCAGGAGCTAAAAATTCTGGCAGACCAGAACTCTAGTCTCTTGTTTCAGCCCCACAGACTGGGGGCAGCGGGACACAGCCCCCCTTTTCTAGCACATCATGGGTGTTTTACCATCCCTCTCTTTTCCTAGGGAAACCTAATGAGACCCATGTCTTGCATGTTTCAAAGTTCTGAAGGTCTCATGATAGGTCATGGGCCCCTCTACATTGAAAAGCATCGTCATCCATTAAGCTCAACCAAAAAGTAAATAAAGTGAGTAGAGCTGGGGACCCAAGCCGTTGTGCCGTAGCTGCACTGGGCTCCCCTTTCCACTATTGAAACAATTTGACGCCTTTAAGATTTTCAAGAGGAGAAAAAGTTAAAAGCGCATCACAGGAGGGATCATTCTAGCAATAGATGTTCTAGGTTTGTGACATATTTTCTTGTTACATTAAGTGAGAAGAGACGGTTGTGCTTCATAAACATTACCAGCGGCATGTGGGGAGGGGACATCCAAAGGTGACAGTGAGTGAGGAGTTTTCAATACATCAAAAGTGTAGACCAAGGAGAAAAAAGACATTCCATGTCTGTTTAATATGTAACATATGGCAGGATAGGGGATGCTTGCAATAGCGTGTTGGGAATGCGGTTGTTACAGAAAGATGTTCGGTAGGTGCACAAGAAGGGTTCTGGCGGCCAGGTTGGAAAGTTGGGAGTAAAACCTTCAGGGAACTGAGGCATGCTCCCTAAGGAGGTGTCAGAGCCCATTTCCAGCACTCAGGCCTGCGCCGGCAGATTCACACTCCCATCTTCACACATCCACAAAGGCACTGCGGTCGGTCCTAAGCCACACTCAGAAAAAAAACGCACGCAGGGGCACACACACGCCTTAGGCATCCAGGCCCGCGTTTGCCCTCTGACACTTGGCCAGCCTATCCCTGTCCTGGAACTCCCTTTACAAGATCCTCGCAGCCCAGGGAAACTTGAATAGAGGTGGAGAAGTGTTTGATGATAGAAAAAAATGAAAAATCTGCTTGCTTGCAGTTCTTGCGACGGCCAGAATGCTACAATAAACTGTTGCTTTCCAGAGCTGGGGAGGGCGATGGCAGGCAGGGGGAGGAAGCCGGAGCAAAGAGGCCGGAGAACTTGAAAGGCGGAGTTGGAACTCCGGCTGAGAGAGCCCGGAGCGGCGGGGGCCTCGCAGGGGATGGAGGAGGACCCTGGAAGAGTTAACGCGGGAGACTAGCGTGCGGCGGGGGCGGGCTGTGCCGGCGCGGGGCGCTGTCCCTTTAAGGCGGGCGGCGCGGGCCGGCCGAGCGCGGCTGTGATTGGCGCGGCGGGATCACTGGCTCCCCAAGCCCGGCCCGGGGGAGTCGGCTGGAGCCGGCTGCGCTTTGATAAGGTCCTGGCAACTCAGTAACAACCCGAGAGCCGGGAAATAAAAATAACCCCTCACAGCAATGGACTTCGGGGCCGCCCGGCGTCCGAGGCGCCCGTCTCCCCCGCGGAAAGCCCTGCTGTAAAAGGTGGGGGTGGAGGCGCGGCCCCAGCGGAGCCGCTTCAAAGAAAGCCCCCCTTGGACAGGGGGCGAGGTCGCGCCGAGCCGCGTCGCGGGCGCCGGGGGCGGGAGGGGGTCCGGCCGGGCAGAGCCCGGGCTCGGTGGGGCGGTGCGAGCCGGACGGCCCTGGGGAGGAGCGGCAGGGGCACGGGGGGCGGCCCGGGGCGCGGCCGGCGCGTACCTCCCTTTCAGGACCGTGCGCTCGGCTCGCGCCTTTGAAGTGCACAGTTAAATCCACAGCGCAGTTTTTGTTGGAAGCGCCCGGAGGACATTTGGTGCGCGGAGTGACTGCTGGAAACAGGACCTGTGTTGAAAGCCGGCCGGGGCGGGGGCCGGAGGGGCCGGGGGCGGCCGCGGCGGGGGCGGAGGCCCACTCGGGTCTTTTGCATAAAAGGGGCGGTGGAGCGCGCCGCCTCACCCTCCCTCCCGGTGGCTCTTGCTCTAATCCCGGGATTGTTGTTTCCCCGCACCCCCCTCCCCTGCCGCGCGACTCCCGATGTTCCCCGACGCCGGGACCGGCCCGGGGGGGCCCGGGGCCGCTGCTGCGAGCCGATCCGGGGGCCGGGGCCGGGGCCCTGCCCGGGGCGCCTGCGAGGTCTCGCCGCGGAGCGCGCGCGTGGATCAATGGTGAGTGCGGAGGCCGCGGCGGCCCGGCGGCCCGCGCGCTTTGATGTGCCGGCGGCTCTTTGAAGTTGGCAGGCCGGCTATTTCGGGGCGCTCTCCCGGCTGGCGCGGAGGGGAGCGGCGGGTCCGGCGCCCAGCGCTCCGGGGGTCTTGGCCCGGCCGCCCCGCGCGCCCTACGCCCGGGCCCCCTCCTCAGCGGGTGGCGGGGGGCCCGGCCGAGAGACTTCTGCAAGTGGCGGCTGCGGCGGGGGCGGAGAGGGGGCAGATCCCCCCCGGGAGTCGCGTCGCTGTCGTTGTTATGGATGTGAGTCGGGGTGTGAGTGTGCGCGGGAGTGCCTTTGGAAGGTGGGATGAAAGGGTGGCGGCGCCCCCCGCTTGCCCTCCCTCCGCCCCCCCCCGGCCCCCCCCCGCCTCTCCCTCCGCCCCCTCCTCCCCTCCCTCCTCTCTCCCCCAGTCCCCTCCTCCCCTCCCGGCCGCTGGTCCGCGCTTAGGGGCCCCGAGCGCTGGCCCGGGCTCAGTCTGCGCGCAGGAGCTGCCCGAGCCCGGGGCGCCCGAGTCCCCTGCGTCCCTCCTCCCCGCCCGGGCCCCGCGCCCCCAGCCTCCCCGGCCCCTTTTTCGGAGAGGCAGAGACTCCGCGCGTCGCCATTTCTGGACTAGGCTGCTGCTTTCCGTGCCTTTTCTGCGGGCGCCTCTGCGAGCGGCGGCGCCGGGGACCGACCCGCGCCCGGGCTCGGGGTGCCGCGAGCGCCTCCCGGGGCTCCGGCCCCGCGCTCCGCGGCCCGCTCGCCGGGGCTCTGGAAGCGTTCGGTTGGATTTGGGCCGGGGGCGGGGGGGCGGGCCGGTGGGGCTCCGCGGAGATGAGAGCCCGGCCTGGGGCCGCCTTCGTTTTCCAGGTAACGGGGCCGCCCCACCTTCCCTACGCCCGGGCAGCGCGGCGCTCCCGGCGGCCCCGCCACTCCGCCGGCGGAGCTGCCTAGCCCCGCGGCCTGAGGCCCCTGGTTCGGGGTCGCGCCCCAGCCCGCCCCGCCCCCGCCCTCCTTAGTTTGATCCTTCCAGTGCTAAGGAAAGAGACTTGTTTATTGGTTAGATAAGACTTTTTTCTTTCGGAAAAAAGACAGGCTTAAGGTCAGTAGAGTTTGGGAGTCTTGGCACAGGCAATGGTAGCGTGAGACGGTTTCTGATCCGATTTTGTAGGGTTTGTGGCTCCGGGAGGTGAGCCGGGGGCGGAAGTGGGGGCAAAGGGGGCGGCGGGTCTTGAGGCTTCTCTGCCTTCTCGAAAAGTTTGAAGATCAAAGTCTTGCCTGAATGAGTTGATTTCTGGTTCTGGCGAGCGGGGAACACAGAGGTGTAGACTGAGCCGGATTCTTGGCGGGAGGCGGGGGCGCAGCGAACATTTACATCTGGG
>PJEM01016240.1:0-26539 GCA_004023845.1 Helogale parvula | reverse complement strand
AAAAAAAAACCTCTAAAAGGAATAATGTTCTGTTGGAGAATGTTCTCAGAAAGGAAAAGTATTCTCTCTGTTCCATCACTGCTACCACCTCTGCATCTCCTACCAACAGATCCCAGCAGAGGAGCTGCTCCACAAAGGTGCTACGTTTACACATTTGCTGAACTGAAGGCACCACAAAATCAAGATGTGGTACAGCTTGCAAGAGTCTTGCTCCAGCGGTTCTCAGATTTGTCTGCTAATGGAACTCTGATAAACAAATTTTATTCAGAAATTCAAAATGTAGAAGATAAATGTGATCAACCAGCTCAGAATCAAATTAAACTTTGTAGTTTGCAACATACTCAGAGGGAACACAGTGTAACACCAGCACTTTGGGCAGAAGCTGAGGACTAGAGGGGCGCCTGGGTGGCTCAGTCGGTTGAGCGTCCGACTTCGAGTCAGGTCATGATCTCACGGTTGGTGGGTTCGAACCCCACATCGGGCTCTGTGCTGACAGCTCAGAGCCTGGAGCCTGTTTCGGATTCTGTGTCTCCCTCTCTCTCTCTGACCCTCCCCTGCTCACACTGTCTCTCTCTCAAAAATAAATTAAAAAAACATTTAAAAATTAAAAAAAAAGAAGAAGCCAAGGACTAGAGCACTTACATGACCTGTTCAGGTTCATACAGAGACTGGGGAAGAACTGGGATAAACAGTCCCCAGCTTCTGAATCCCGTGTGGTTCTTTTCTTATTAGCTGGGCTGTCTGCCAGCAGGCTCTCACCGCTCTGGGCTGCCGCACATCAGCACCGGCTTGACTCCTCTCCCCAGAGCGCTCCTGGCCCAGCAGCACCCCTCTGCCCCCACCCGGTGACAGAGCCCTCATGGCTTTAGCAGTCATTCTCAAGGTGTTCTGCATATTGGTGCTTTTAGGAGTTTTGTGTTTCAGGTAAATTTTGATTTTTAAACACACATTTTTTTTCACTAACATCTTAGAAAATTCACACTATGTTGTCAGTTTAAATTTTAAAATAACCAATAAATTAATGTATATTTTCAACCAACCAGCTTTTTTGGGGGTGAACATAAAAATCCTCCTGTTAATCTGTGCATATATATATACTTTGGATTCTCTCTGAAGTCACTGACTTAGGGATGCCTGGGTGAATTGGTCAGTTGAGTGTCTGACTCTCGATTAAGGGGTAGGTCATGATCCCAAGGTCATGAGATCGAGCCCCCTGTCAAGCTCCATGCTGAGCATGGAGCCTGCTTAAGAGTCTCTCACTCTCTCTCTTTCTCTCCCCCCCCCCCAAATAAATAAATAAGTAAATAAAAATTAAAAAGAAGCTACTCACTAGAAAAATTATGGCCTCCTACTTGTTTTGTCGCTGTTGTTGCTTCACGTGTTGGTGCACCAGACACACAACCCAGGGGAGCCACAGAGTTACGCATACCTGCTTGGCTGACGTTCCCCCAAGGGTTACCGGCAAGCTGACGCACAGTGCCCGGCACATGGGACTCCATGAATTTTGATTCATGAACTCAGTGTCAAGTGAACTCCCAAGTACTATCATGATAACAGCATAATACAGTTTCCACGCTTGTGTTGAAGTTTGGGGTGCCTTGCTATAACCTAAGGTATGCTTCAGATTATGGCATAAAGATAAGTGCACCCAACACTTGGACAATGACATTTTACTGCTTAGCATGGCCCATCTACCTTGCTCTCTGGGTCCACAGTGGACCTCTGAAACCCAGAAAGTAACCTCAGAATACCCCATATATTTAGTGTTAAGTGTTTAACTACTAATAAAGAATATACTTGCTTAAAAAAAATCACAATACATAATTGGTATTTTCCTCATTTTCCACAGGTAACTGCTGTTCATTTTCTGTGTATTTTTCCAAAAAGCTTCCTTCACCCATATTAATGCATATACATAAATACACACCTACCTGCCCCCCCCCCCCCCCCCCCCCCCCCCCCCCCCCCCCCACACACACACACTATCTGAATTCAGCAAATAACTACTGAAGGCCTATGCAATGAGGAACAAAACATTTTCTAAATGTAAACTCCACTACCACCACAAGGAGTAAGTAAACTCGATACTACTCCCATGATCAGGAAACTGAAATGAGAGGTCCAGTACTCTGCCCAGAAACTTACCAGTATCTACAGGAAACCAAGTCAGGCCTAGCACACACGTGACAAAGGACTCCTGAACTAGTACTCTCGCCATGTAATAGAGGTGGTAAGTGATAACAAAGGTGACAAGCTATAAAAGTTCGCAATCTAGGAGATAAGTTTGAAATCAGAAATCAGATAATGATTAACTAGTACCTATAGGGCAGAGCTTACCTAAAGGCAGCAACTAGTGGCGCGTAAATGGAGTCTCCATCATAAACATATAAATGGTCCCAACTACACTCTGTAGCAAAGTGATTAAAACGAAGTCTCATTATTCTATTTGGCCTGAAAAGAACAGAAAAAGGAATTTATAATAATCAGCATAAGTATCAAACATTTGAGAAGAAAACAGATTTTTAAAGATAAATTTACAGGGAGAGAAGAAATTAATAGTATATAAATGACATTCCTTCATTTGTCAAAGATTTACTTTGTACTTCCTATGTGCAAGAGACCTCTCATTGTGCAATGGTAAACAAAGCAGACCTGTGTATGCCTCTTCGGGCCCTACAGCCCATACAGTGGCTGTTCTTTAACAGCCTGTGAACCAACCCTTTACTTGTTTGATTTCTGCACTTCTTTACCTATTCAATTTCAGATTCCACACTACATCATTTCTTGGACACAATTGCCAGTTCTCTAAACTTGCCTACCCTTCTGCCTTTCTATGGAACTACCTGGCAAAGCCCTGGTCTAGAGAAAACCAGTGATCTCCTCTGACTCAGATTAAATCAAAGAAAACTAAGCTGTGCCAGAGGGAGTCACAACACTGGGTAGGCTGGTTCCAGGACTGGTCACAGCTCACCAACTTCAAATTGGCACTTTAATTCTGCCAGCAGTCTTACTACTAATTCTCTCTCTCTCCTTCCCCACAATTGCTACTAACTCCCAATTACTATTTCATACCATTCGGTCCCACCTCCCAGCTTAAGCGCAGCACTCCAACAAAAATCTCTCAACTCCCCATTTCCCAAAACAGGTACACCTGTCTACTCCTCCTTCCATCTCTTAAACATTTCACATCTCGCTCTCATCTGAAACTTCCCACACCCGTATTTAAATCTCCTTAAGTCTCACACATTTTACAAAAACAACAAAACATAAAAACTTCAAATCTTAACTCTCCTTCCAGCTATTACCCAACCTACCCCTCTTCTCTCCTCTGAAGAGAGTGAAACTCCACACAAGACTTTGCTTTCTGTTTCCTCACATCCCACTCACCCACTTTGCTCTCAAACCTGGCTTCCACCCAAACACTCCACTTAAAAAGCTCTTGGTAAAATCAGCACCATTTATATACCCTGGTGAGGCCTAATTATATGTCTCCCTCCCCTCTACCCCACACGTGTCTACCTAACATCTCTCCACAAACAATTAAATAAGTACTTAACTAGCTGACTCAGCTGATGATGACTACCGTGAAGAAATGTAAGGAATGTGATGTATACAACAAGTGGCAGGGAGTTACCCCAGAAAGCTTTGGAAGAGATGAGAATCACAAGAGATAAGCCATGTGAAAAAAGCTGGGGAACAATGTTTCAGGCAGAGGGGACGGCACACTCCTAAAGTCTCAGGGAGAAAGGGGCTGACTTGCCCAGGCAATGTGAAGAAAATCAGTGTGTCTGAAACAGGGCAAACAGAGGAAACCACAGGAGACAAGAAGTGAGAGGTGGGCAAGGGGCAACAGCAAAAACCGGGAGGCCAATTTCAAGGCTATCACAGTGGCCCAGAAAACAGAGGGTGGCTGGCGTCTTACAACAACCATAGAGATGGACGAGGAAAGGGAGATCGTAGATGGACTGGGAACACATTCCAGAGGGAGAACACACAGAACTTACTGGCAGGCTGAATATGGGGATAAGAAAAGGAAGGAGTTCTAGTTTTGTGCTTAGGCTGAGGAGGAACCACCACCAAGAGCACTTTTGGAGGAATGCTGGAGAAGGATGTCAGATAGGAACAAACTGATAGAAAGGGCAAGAGCAAAGAACTCCTTAAAGCAACCATTCTCAAACTGGGGTCTTCACAATGCCAGGGCCCTGGGACCCTTTCAAGTGGTCTGTGAGATTAAATCTATACGCCCAATAACCCTAACACACCTTGTGCCTTTCTTAGCACGCTGGCATTTACTAACGGTGCCAGAGCTGTGGTGGGTGAAAGTGCTGGTACCTGAGCACAGAGCAGGGCGGAGGAACCAAACCGTGCCAGTAACCACTGTTATTCTTCACGACAGTGTGGACACTACATGCCCACAGACAAAGGAAAAAGGAGTTTCATTTAAGGATATCTTTATTAAGTGGTAAAAACTATTAGTTAGTACCCATCTTCTAAATATTCTGCCTGACAAGCTTGGAAGTGTGCGTAAAGCACTTCTCCCGTGTAATAAAGTACTGCAGCCTCCAGGAAAATCGCTTTTGCAGTTGTTTGAGTGCTGAGCTGAACATGTCAGTTTTTTCTTGAACACTACTTATCATTTTTACTTGAAAGGGCAACTAACAAACTATGGTTACTCAGACTTTGGATATCTGGTAGATACTTCCTTAAAAATGAAGAAAGCAGGTCTGTCGCTTCAAAGAAAACAACTGGCAGTATTTGCTGCCAACGATAAAATACAGGCTTTCAAGCAATAATTAGTTTTGGAAAATTTGTCTCTGCCACACAGATAAAACTTCCCAATGCTTAAAATTTTCTGATGAGATTAAATGGTGACATGAACCAATGTGATTTTTTTCCCATATTGTATCATGAAATATATCAAAATTTGGAAGATCTGAGTGGTTCAGTGAACCATTAAAATCTAAATAACCCAAGTATCCTGTTATAAAACCATGCAAGGCTTAAAGATCCATTCAAAGTATAAGAAAACCCAGAAGATGTTAATTTAAATTCCAAACGTTCATTAATAATGTGTTAGATTCCACACTGCAATTTACACTTAAGAAATTAGCACTTGACAAGCTTTGATGCAGTATCAAAAACCATTCAAAATTATTTTAAAATGTTATTAAGATAGCCTTCCTTTTCCTACTATACATTCAAGTGAAGCCTAATTTTCTTCACGTACATCCACCACAATAACATATTCTAACAAAGTGAACGCAGAAGAAAATATGATAATCCAGCTATCTACGATTGAGCCAGACATAGAAGAGATTTTACAAAAATGTAACATGGTCCCATTCTTCTCATTGACTTTTTTTTTAAATACAGGGTTTCTTTTTTCATAAAAATATGCCATTTTGTGCTAACATGTAGTTGGTTTATTATTGCTTTTAAATGAGATAATAAGGAATTTCCTTAGTATTAATTTATAAAATAATGAACACAGATACAACCCACAAACAAAAGTTATTTGGAATTTTCAAAATTTAAGAGTGTAAAGGGGTCCTGAAACCAAAAAGTTTGAGAAAGACCACTTTAAAGACTTGCCATGGAGAGAAGAAGAAGTTATTTTTATTTTCCTGCCCACAATAAAAATAGGTACTTAGAAAAATGATATAATATTGTAATTTTCTAATGCTGTAAGCAAACCATTTAAAATATTCAACAGTTCTAACTATCATAATTGAAAATATGCAAACTTTTGGTGTGTACAATTCATTCACAGTGTTAAATCAACACAAAAATTGTTTTCAAATTCACAATGAAGATTAATAAAATCAAATTCATTTGACAGATGAAAAGTTTTCAAATAAAAATATGTTAAGTACTTTATGCTATAGGTTGTTAATTTTACTTGTAAAAAAAGTAATGCCACACTGAGCTCTAAAAAAAAAAATTTAAACCAGCCATTACTACTTACTGTCCTTCAATGAGCCATGTGCACTTTGTTTTATATTTATAATTTCCAGGTCCATCTGTTACAAACCCAGAAGATCCAGTTAGTCTGTAATGCAAAAAACAAACAAAAAAATGTAAGTCCATCAAAGTTTCACATATTAATCTCTTTCTTAATTCTCGAATAATGCAAGTTAAGCATCGTGGGTACATTAATGCATACTATATGCAGAAGAAAATGACCAGATCGTTATAGGCAGATTATACTAATCTAGATGAAAAAAATACTTGTCATCAACCTAAGGAAGGGGGTGAGGTACAAACATTAAAACCAACAAGAATAAACAAAAGCATATCTAAATCTTTCTGAGACAGGAAAATCATACTTTGAAAATGGCTACCATGAAAAGGGCTACAAGAACTTACTTATAAATAGGAGCTGGTGTTTAAAAAGAAAGACCACACAGTTATAGTTACGACTAACGTGTATTTAATACAGTGACCCTGTGGAAAGCATCATTGGGTCGGGCAAGCACATCTGGCCACAACACACAACAGACCAATCACAGCCATTATTTGGCTGCTGCTTCTGAAGGGGATCTACCACATCCCACGAGCAGTGGCCCTCAAGCTCCTGTCTTGCCACACTCATGCCAAGTCTGAAGTTTATCAATATTTTTAGGTCCTGATGATACGATAGCCAAATCCTGGTATCTCATTAATGCTTTGGCTGATATAACCCTGATGCTTAAATATCTTTTTATATGTTTTGGTCATCTGTATTTCCTCCTCTGTGAATTAAAATTCCATATTCTTTGCCCACTTTGCTACCATGTTGTCTTTTTCAAATTAATGTTTAGGAGCTCTTTTTATATTAAAGAGCTCCCATCTGCATGTAAATTGTACTATAAATGAATTTTCTCAGTTTACTTTTTTCTTTATATTTTGTGTCTGGTTATCTTTTCCTATATAGAACTTTTTAAAATTTAAGAAGGATGCTATTTCCTTCCACATTGCTGTTTCCAGATCATCTTTCATCCCTCCTCCATCACCAATTGAGCTCTGTGAAACAGATGTTCTCCTTTGGATCTGCCTCCCTTACTTTCTGACTTACCTATTAACATTCCAGTTACGCCTTGTTGCCCTCTGATATTAGCATCTACCTCATTCAACTACATCAACATCCAAGATGTTCTAATCAGAACCCATTTCTTAACTTCATCATTAACAGTTGTTGTTTTTTTCCTCACCCATATTAGTCACTCACTCTTCTGGGCCCTGCCATTACCTGTAACAGCATGAGCACCAAACTCTTCATTATAGTCATCCTACCTTCTGGCTACCATCCTTATCTCTCGAGTTCATTTAGCCTAGTTCTTCGTTTCCAGTGCGTTATCAGCCCATGGGGACCTCCAATCCACTGAACTATCTCTTCATGCTCATCACCCACCACACATGCATTTGACTTTCCCACTTATTTAAGATTCCATAGTCCATCACAATCATCATTACCTGCAAATCCTTCTTGGCCTTTTGTCCTCCTCTCCTTCTACTGTACTTATCTGGATATTAGTATCTCCATGTCTCACTCTCAACATCTATTCTAACCCCAAAAAGATTAGTCTGAGCCAATCATGGTTTCCTGTGCCCTCTGACAATAACTGATTAGAAATGTGTTATCAGTTAAGATTAGGTCCTAACACAACTGACAGAAAAACAGAAATAGTAATGTCTTAACCAAGATAATAAAGCCCATAGTTAAGAAATACAGAGAATATAAGGGATTTCCATAATCATCAGGGACCTAATGTTCTTCTATCTAGTTGCTTTGTCATCCTCAAAATGTGGCTTCCACCTCATAATCCAAGATGGCTGCTCAAACTCCAGCTTTTATTCCCACATTCTACTCAGCAGGAAGGAGGAAAACAAAGCACACACACACCCCTTCTAAGGCAAACAAGACAATTCAACTTCTATCCCATCAGCCAAACTTAATTTATTCAAATGCAGGAGGCTGAGAACTGTAGCCACTATTCCAAATGATCATGTACTCAGTGAAAAATCAGGATTCCCTTCATTAGAGTACTGGAAAAAGGAGCCGAGGGTCATTACTAGTTTCTATCACAGCATGTAATCAAATACTTAAATGTCAGGGAAAGTCCTGATGGAGACCTTCCAGGAAGTATTTTCTCCTTAAGAAAGACAGTGTGGTAGACAGGGAGATTCACCACATAATCTCCCTTTTGAGGAAGGACTTACAGCTTGGTTAACTGGCAACTTCCAGCTGTCATTTCCTTCAGGAGCTGCCTTGCCCCAGGTCATACCTTGCCCAGGGCAGTTCATACCTCAGAGGGTAGAAAGCATTTCAATCCAACAGGAAACAACCCTGACCAGTCCCTGCTCCTAAGCCACGCCTTTGTCTGGCCTACACTGAAGTTCAACTTCTTCCTTTGCCCAATTCTGCTCTCTGCACCTTCCTCTCACACTATTATAACCAATTTGTGCCCCAAACTCCATCTTAGCAATGCAGTCATTATGCTATGAGGTTGAACAGGAAGCCAATACCAAGGATGACCAACCAAAGGAATGCAAAGGTCCATGAACGCAGCACCAACCAACCCCAGAGACCACGCCCGGTTTATGGGCAAATAAATTTCCCACTGGTTATTGGCTGACTGTATATGTGTGTATGGACATACGTTAGGCCCTTCAAGCTCAAAATGTTTTCTGGCTTTCTACTATGCATGTTTTGCTAAGGGTTTCTATAGACTTCATATAGACATGCATAGGTATTTGCAAATCAGCATCACTTTTAGAAAAGAAATACGTCATTTTTATTTTAAATATCTACTTAGTATTTTTAAATCTAGCATTTACATGATTTTACAGATAATGCATAGTTATGATCACAGACAGGCTTTCTGTCAACTAAAGGACAATTCTCCTTTTGTAACTTCTCTCCCCAAGAATACCTTCACCCACCCCAACAGTAAGATAAACATTTAACCACCTAGTAAACATTCTTAACTATTTTTCTTCATACGCATGAGGCCATGATATATGCACAGTTCTCTTAATTTTTGGCTACATAAGTCAATTATTATATAAACATTTTTGCATCTTCCTTTTCTCACTGAACAAAACTATGTGAGAATCTCTCCAACTAAACTAAGGTAATAGTCTAATTCACTTTTTCATGAAGCATAATATTCGAACCTATGGAGGTTTTCTCCCCCTGCCTTTCTCCTACTAACATTCATTTTGTTTTCAGTCAGTTGGCATTATGCACATTGCTGCAATAAATATCCCTATACATATGGCCTTACTTGTGCTTTAATTTCTAAGAATAGAATCTTAGGAGGAGGCTTACTGGGCCAAAGGAATATGAATTTTAATTGTTAAACAAGCTGCCAAATTATTTTCAAAAAGGCTGTAACAACTCACATTTGCACATAGCATACATGAGAATATGCTACTTTCCACATCCTCCCTGTATTAGGTACTCTTATTTCTTTTAAATTTTTAACTTGAAGGGCAGCTGTGTGGCTCGGTTGGTTAAGTGTCCAACTCTTGATCTTGGCTCAGGTCATGATTGGTTTGTGAGTTCGAGCCCCAGGCAGGGTTCTGTACTAACAGCTTGGAGCCTAGAGCCTGCTTCGGATTCTGTGGCTCCCTCTCTCTCTGCCCCTCCCCTGCTTGCACTCTGTCTTGCTCTCTCTCAAAAATAAATAAACATTAAAAATAAATAAACAAAATGAAATCACATTTGTAATAAATAAATAGATACATACATAAATAAATAAATAAGTTCTTTTAACTTAAAATTCCCTATGTTCCAGTGAATGGCTAACAAGTGGTTACTGAAAATTTAGAGAGATTTGAAAGGGGAAGGCCAGGAATATCAACTACACTTTCAGGTCAAATTTTATATTCTCGTTGGCAATCCAGCTACAGACACCAGTACTGCTTATGCTCAGTTCACTAGCAGTCACACAAAGGCATCGGATTAAAACATAAAGACTTTTCAACAAAACAAAACCAGAAGTATAAAGAATTAACTTGGGGAGCCTAGGTTGCTCAATTAAGCATCAGACTTCAGCTCAGGTCATGATCTCACGGTTGATGAGTTCGAGCCCCACGTCGGGCTCTGTGCTAGAGCCTACTTTAAATTCTGTGTCCCCCTCTCTCTCTGCCCCTCCCCCAGTCACACTCTGTCTCTCTCTCTCTCTCAAAAAATAAACATTAAAAAATAAATAAATAAATAAAAGAATTAACTTGTTGCTTCTACCAAGTTTCCAATTCAAGAATACGCTGCCGAGGGTGATTCTGTGGTAGAAACAAATAGAGGGAAAATAGGGGAACCCTCTAAAGGAGGTGGGTTTCAAAGAAGTCACTTCATAATTCTTTCTTTCTAATTTATTTGCATTATTACCAGGCAAAGTGGCCTATAAAAAAACCTCAACTTTTCTCGCCTGTTAAGATTTTCTTTACGGTCAAGTATGTTGGACATTTGATAAATTCTGACCAAAGTTTCTTGGACATTTAAAAAAAAAAAAAAGATAATCTATTATAGGAAATGTAAACTACTACATATGTGTAACTCAGTTTATTGAATGTAATACTCAACTTCTTTATATTCTTACCTGTTATGTACAAGATCCTATCGAAATCCTATACCATGACACATTTGCCACATTATTTTTGCTTTATGTATTTAGCCATTTAGCTATATAAACTCCATAACTATTAGATCTTCATAAATTGTCCGTTTTATCATAACCCATTTATATAGTTTGATGTTCACATTCCACCTTGTCTATTATCATAATTACTGATTTTTTTGTTGTTTTCCTGGGCCATAGCTCTTTATCAGACTCTTAATTTTCATATTTCCTTACCAATTTTTCAAAAGTTTCTTTCTTCTAAACAGGACATAGGTTTTGTTTTTAAAAAAAATTTTTTAACATTTATTTATTATTGAGAGACAGAGAGAGACAGAGCATGAGCTGGGGAGGGGCAGAGAAAGGGGGAGACACAGAATCTGAAGCAGGTTCCAAGCTGTCAGCACAGAGCCCGACGTGGGGCTCAAACTCACAAACTGTGAGATCATGACCTGAGCCAAAGTCCGATGCTTAATTGACTGAGCCACCCAAACGCCCCAGGTTTTGTTTCTTAACCTGACAGTTTTACTGTCATAATATAATCTACTTACATATAGTATGACGTACGAATGCTATAGTGTTTTGGTTTCTTCCAATCAAAAATATGAATCAGTCTTAGTAAGGAATAATTCATACACAATAAATGGCACCTTAATTGTACCATCTGTTGGGTTTTGACAAACACACACACATGTGGAACCCTCCCAAACAGCACATAAAACAGGCCGTGCTACCCCTAAAAGTTCCTTCACACCACTTTGCAGGTAATCTCTCCTAACATTGGTCTTATTTCTATCACTATAGACCAGTTTTATATAACCTAATTTAATAAAGTCATACAGAGACACTCTTGTCCCTCATTTCTTTTGATCAGCAAAATGTTTTCTCAGTATCGTGTGTATCTGTAGTTTGCTCCTTCCAATTGCTGAGTAGTATCCTGCTGTATGAATATACCACAACCAGTTTATTCATTCTCCTGTTGATGGACGCTTGAATTATGTAGTTAGAGGCTTTTATGAATAAAGATGCTAAGAATACTGTGTACAAGCCTTTGTGTGGGCATGTGTGGACATTCCTCTCAGATAAATACATAAAAGTGAAATCACTGGATCAAATTATAGATCCAATGCCTAAATTTACAGAAACTGCCAAAATGTTTCCCAAGTGGGTGTACTGTCCTCCACTTCCATCCCATCAAAGTATGAATCTTCTCTGCTCTCAGGTCTCCCAGCACTGCCCTGACCTCAAGCACAGGTAATATTCTGCCCATTCATTCAGCAATATGTTGACCTACTATACTCTGTGAGTGCAGGATCACACTTTCCAGGATCTGCCCTTCATCATCCATGCCCCCGGCTACACTGGCCCAGTTATACACCAGTTCTGTCTGGAAGGATCACAACAGATCCTAGATCCTGTAAGTTTCCTGTAGGTCCGCACAGCAAGCTGGCTCAAGAAAAGCAGAGGGCTTGCAGTTGGGAGAGCCAAGGAAACAAGTCTCATGTAGGTTGCCATGTTCCTCATATTGCCCCCTTGGCTCCTCTTTAGAGCTCAAGTCCATTTAAGTTTGGCATTTCTGTTGCTTTCAAGTAAAACCATCCCAACTACTAATTTCACCAATTCTGAGATGAACACTTTTCCTAATAGCCCAGAAATCAGGATGCACTGTAAAATCAATGGCATGTCACAGTTTAAAGGAAGTGTTTTTCTTTTCTTAGTAGTACATGAGATAAGGGTGCATTTCACACTCTTAGCAAGCTGAAATTACGCATACAACAAGCCCTAAACCTGGCTGAACCCAACTCTGCTTACTTGGTATATGCAAGTAGTAGCTGGATAAAACTAGAGACATGACATTGTGCTGACCGGTCTTACTTCACTTTATTTATTTATTTTAATGTTTATTTACTTTTGAGAGAGAGAGCATAAGGCGAGGGGCAGAGAGAAATGGATACACAGAATCTGAAGCAAGCTCCAGGCTCTGAGCCCGACATGAGGCTCGAACTCATGAACCCTGACATCATGACTAGAGCCAAACTCAGACCTGTAACCGACTGAGCCACCAGGCACCCCTTACTTCACATTTATAAACACACATCTCAAATAGATTCTCAGCACTGCAGGACAGCTATCCTTCCATTTTCCTGGTCAATTCACTTTTATACCTTATTTTCTTTCAACTTCTCAAACCTTCTTCCTCTTCAATTTCAGCAGATGATCAATGACTTGCTTTACTTACTCATTTCATGTCTGTTTTCCCCCAGAGGAATGTAAACCTCATGACAGTAAAGATTTTTGTATGTTCTGTTCACTAATTCCAGTGCCTAGAAATGTGCCTGGCATCCTAACAGCACTAAGTGAATAGTAATAGAAGAAATAATATGAAGAAAAAAATATTTTCTTCCAATTACTAAGTGCATGTACTTTGCCTTCCTTTCCCCCAGTTATAATGGATAAACTATCTAAATCCATCTAAGTTTAAACCTTCTACCTGGGTCCAGAATCCTCAAATTCTACTCAATCAGGTCCCCAGCACAACCCTTACCCCCCAGTTTCTCTACTGGATCAGCAAGAGACGTTGTCAGATTCCCATCCTAAAAACTAAACTCCCCTGGGGCACCTGGGGCACTCAGTCAGTTGGGCATCTGCCTTCGGCTCGGGTCAAGATCTCATGATCTCATGGTTTGAGAGTTCAAGCTCCACACTAGGCCTCTCTACTGTCAGTGCAGAGACACTCAGATCTTCTGTCCCACCCCCTCTGCCCCTGCCCCACTCAGACATGTATGCTCTCTCACTCTCAAAAGTAAATGAACTTAAAAAGAAAAAAAAAAAAAACTCCCTTTATCTCATGTTCCTCTCCCGTTGCAGCCACTTCTTTGCTCACTTTCACAGTAAAAGTCTTGAGAATTAGCTACTTTCACTGACAACACTCTCACCTACTAATTTCTTTTTTATTTTAATTTTTTAATGCCTTTTATTTATTTTTGAGAGACAGAGAGAAACAGTGTGCGCAGGGGAGGGTCAGAGAGAGAAGGAGATGCAGAATCCGAAACAGACTCCTGGCTCTGAGCTAGCTGTCAGCACAGAGCCCAACACGGTGTGAGCCCAACACGGGGCGAGCCCAACATGGGGCGAGCCCAACATGGGGCGAGCCCAACACGGGGCTCGAACCCATGAACCATGAGATCATGACCTGAGCTGAAGCTGGAGCCAGGCGGTTAACCGAATGAGCCACCCAGGCGCCCCTCTCCTAATTTCTTAACACATTCCAACAGGAGGCTTTAACCCTAACCTCCTCAGCCACTCCCCTACCCCCTCCCCACTTCCAAATTCTTCTGTTAAGGTATACAAGCATTTGAAATTGCTGATGCCTCCCTCTTTCTTAAAACACTTTCCTCACTTGGTTTCCAAAACCCTCTTTCCAAAACCCTCCACCCTGAATTCACAGACAATTTCTCAATCCCCTCTGCTATATCCACCTGCGTGTCCCAGTCTCTAGTTGTAGGAATACCCTAGGGCTCCAACCTCAATCTGCTTCTCTAATGGAAGTCATATTGATCTCATACTGCCCCAAAACTTTAAATACCACTTCCATATTTTTTTAACAATGAAATTTTCATTTCTGTGATACGGTACCACCATTCTCCTGATTATCCAGGCAAAAACTATGAATAATACAAGCATATCTGCTGTTTAAAAAAATAGACTTTCATTTTTTCCTTTCCAATATTTATGACTTTATTATTTTTCTAGCCTTATTACAATTAGTTAAGATCTCCATTACGATAGGGAAAAAAATTGGCATGGTAAGTATCCGTGTCTTCTTCTCAATCTCAGAAGAAAGCTTTCAGTGTTACACCAGTGTGATATTTACCCTAAGTTCTTTGCAAAACCCTTCCTTCATACCAGATTAAGGAAGTACCTTTGTATTCTTAGTTTACTAAAGATTTTTAACATTAGTGAGTATTGAATTCTATTAAAGAAAAAACCCTGATCTAATGATCATTTGCCTTTTCTCCCTTATTCTATTAATGCTGTAAATGATACTGATTTTCAAATATTAAATTGACCTTAAATTTCTCAAATAAACCCAACTTGGTCATTATTCTTTTGATATTCTGCAGTTTGCAAGTATTTTGCTTAAAATTTTTTGTATGTTGGTAAATTAGACTGACCTGCTTTATCTTTGTCAGGTTTTGATAACAGAACTATGTTGGCTGTATAAAAACAAGAATTTTACCTACTTTCTTATGCAGTAGAAGAGTCTGTATAAGATTGGTGCTAGTTCTCCAGTAAAAGTTTGAAAGAATTCACTGATAAAGCCATCGGAGCCTGAAGTTTTCTTTTAAGCAAGCTGGTTTTATTAGAGTTTGCCAGTTTACCTAAATTCTTCATATTTATCAGAATAAACTTATTACTAATATCCTCCTATGATGTTTCCAATGTATCTAGGTTCTACGGTGATGTTCTATCATTATTGATATCAGTAATTTTTGTCTTTTTCTCTTTATCAATTTCTCAGCAGCTTATCAATTTTGTCTTTTCTTTTTGTCTCTCTTTTTTTTTTTTAAGTAATCTCTACAATCGACTTGGGCTCAAACTCACAACCCTGAGATCAAGAGTCACACACTTCACTGACTGAGCCAACCAGGTACCCCTCAATTTTGTCTTTTCTACTCTAATGACTTTGAATGTATTCTGCAGTTCTTCTGTATTTTTGGTTGAAAACTCTGATTTTCAATCTTTCTTTCTTAATGTATGCATGAAAAGCCCTAACTTTCATTCTCTGTATTGCATTTAGTTGTAGCCCATCTTCTGATATGTAATACTTTTATTATCATTCAGTTCAAAATTTCATATTCTCAGGGTGATTTCCTTTTTAATTCATGAATATTTTGAAGAGCACAGTAACTATATGTTGCAGTATTCTCTGTATGTCAATTAAAAGTGTTTTAATTTTTTAATGTTTTTATTTATTTTTGAGAGAGAGAGGGACAGAGCATGAGCAGGCAAAGGTCAGACAGAGAGGGAGACACAGAATCTGAAGCAGGCTCCAGGCTCTGTCAGCACAGAGCCTAACTTGGGGCTCAAACTCATGAACCGCAAAATCATGACCTGAGCCAAAGTCAGACACCCAACCAACTGAACCACCCAGGTGCCCCAGGAAAAGTGTCTTAAAATCTTTGTTCTGTTAATCAGAGAGAAGACTATTAAAATATTTTTGACATCAATGGATGTTAAAAAAGGAGGAGGAAAACCTAACAAGGAGCAGGATATATGCATGGCTTTAAAGTGTTTCCCCACATACTGCTTATTGGCTGTAAGAAGGAAATAAAAGTGATTAGAAAGTGGGGGGGGGGGGGAGACAATACCTCAAACAGGAGAACAAAATTAATATAAAAAATAAAGGAGAGACAGGCATCATCTGCCTCCAAGTGTGATATCCTGAGAAGGGAGATCCCCTCACCTATGCAGTATTCTGACCACGGATGCGTAACTTGAATCTAACCATGAGGAAACAAGAAACAAAGGCAAAATAGGGAACTAGATTAAAAGAAGAGGATGTACTGATGAAAGAATGTCAATATCATTACAAAATAAATTCAGGAAGAAAGGCAGTAGAAATGTTCTAGATCAGGAGTCAGCAAACTAGTCCTTAGGCCATATCCTGCCTGATTGTTCATGTAAATAAATGTTATTGGAGCACAGCCATGGCCTTTTGCTTACTGTCAATGTTCATGTTACCAGAGCAGAAGTAAATAACTAAACAGAGACAAAGGAGAAAATATTTACTATTTGGTCCTTTACAAAAAATATTTGCTGACCCATGTTCTAAATTAAAGTAGGCTAAAGAGACAAAGATTTGATGCAATACCCAACCCTAGACTGGATCTGGTACTGGAGGTGGGGGAAGCAAATAATATAAAGGACATTACTAGGTCAATTGAAAAAATTCAGTGCAAACAATAAAGATATTATATCAGTATTAAATTTACTGAAGGTGAAAATGGTACCTTAACACTTAAGTTGCTTAAAACTATCACTATTCTTAGAAAATACACACTATTTAAAAAAAATTTTTTTTTAAGTTTATTTTTGAGAGAGCATGCACGCACAGGAGAGGGGCATCTCTCCAAGCAGGTTCCACACTGTCAGCACAGAGCTGGACATGGGGCTAGAACTCACAAACTGCAAGAAATCAAGAGTCAGATGCTCAACTGACTGAGCCACCCAGGTGCCCCTAAATTACTTTAAGGGGCCAAGGGCCATGAGACAGACATATCTTATTCTCAAACGGTTCATAGAAAATCCACTGTGTGTATGTCTGAGAGACAAAGAGAGCACAGCACAAGCAAGCTCACAAATGACAGAGAATTTTGTATCCCTTTGCCTCTCTGGGCTTCTGTCCAGTTATGTTTTTCCAACATATCTTACAGTTCATTGATTCTTTCTTCATCTGTATCTAAATTCCTAAAATCAGTTACTGTATCTTCAGTTTCTGTTAATTTTTTTTTTTTTTGAGAGAGAGAGAGAGTGAATGAATGAATGCACTTGTGTATGGGGCAAGAACAATGGGGGAGACAGCGAATCCTAAGCTGGCTCCACACTTGAAGCAGGGCTTACAACCATGAGATCATGTATGACCTGAGCAGAGATCAAGGGTCAGATACTTAACCAACTGAGCCAGGCTGGCACCCTGTTAGTTCTTTTTTATTTTAATTCTTTGCTGAAGTTGTTGATCTTGTCAGTTAGATTCTTAAAGCTATCAATTATTTCAAAGTCTGTTTTTAATCATTCTAACTGCTGACTTCTGCGTGTCTCCAATAATGTCCTTCTTCGGTTCCAAGACCCAATCCAGAATCCAACACTGCAGTTAGCTGTCCTGTCTACTTGCCTCCTTGAACCTGTCTTTTTTTTAATAATATAAATTTTAGTTGAAATAATAGATTCTCATGCAGTTATAAGAAATAATACAGAGTGATTCCTTGTATACTTTGACCAAGTTCCTCAAATGGTAACATTTTTCAAAACAACAGTAAAATATCGTAACTAGAATACTGATGTTGATAAATCAATCCTACTCAGATTTTTACAGTTTTACTTAAACTTTTGTGTGTGTGTGTGTGTGTGTGTGTATGTGTGTGTAATTTCTATATAATTCTGTCACCTGTGTAGGTTCATGCATCTATCACCACACTCAAGAATACTAAGTGGTTCTAGCACTATGAGGATTCCTCATATGCCCTTTTGTAACCATACAGCTCCCTCCCTCATCTCCCTCCACCCCACCTCACCCGCCACTCCACATTCTTAACCCCTGGCAATATTTAAGCTGTCATTTTATTTTTATTTTTAATTTTTTTAATGTCTATTTATTTTTGAGAGACAGAGAGACAGAGCACAAGCAGATTAGGGGCAGAGAGAGGGAGACACACAGAGAGAGGGAGACACCGAATCTGAAGCAGGGAGTTGTCAGCACAGAGCCCGACGCAGGGCTTGAACCCATAAACTGTGAGATCATGACCTGACCCAAAGTTGGACGCTAACTGACTTGAGCCACCCATGTGCCCCAATCTGCCATTTTATCTTTATGCAATGTTCCTCTTTGTCTCTGGTAATTGTCTTTGCTCTGAAATACAATTTGTCGAGGCTCAGTCAGTTAAGACAGAACTCCTGCTCTCTGTCTCTCAAAAATAAATAAATGTTAAAAATATTTTTAATAAAAATAAAAATATAATTTGTCAATTATTAGTATAGCCACTCCTGCCCCTTTTATTCTTTCAGTTAATGCTTGCATAGAATACTTTTTCCATTCTTCTACTTTCTACCTACATGTTATTGAATTTGAAGTGACTTTCCTATAAGCAGCATATAGTTGAGTCACATTTTTTCATCCAATCTCCATTTATATTTAAGTAATTATTACATTTTTGGTATTATGGAAATGTTAAGGCTCAAGTTGGCCACTCTATTATTCGTGTGCAGTTTTCTTAGTGTTTACTCCAAGTACCAGAGTAAACAACTGTGACTTATAACAATCTACTGGTATAATGTTCTGCCACTTTCGGTGGAGTGTGGCAACCTCACTGCCATTTAGGTCCTTTATCCTCATCATCTTAAATATCATCATATTTAGTATCAGATGACTTTATAGTTTTTATTCAGTCACCAAGCATGATTGCTAAAACTCAGGAGGAAAAGGCAAGTCTATTACTATATGCACCTGTATTTCTGCTCTCTACATTGTTTCTTCTTTTTTCCTGATATTCCAAGATTTACTCTTTTATCATTTCTGTTTCAAGAATTTCATTTAGCCAATCTTTAATGCTAGATCTGCTAGCAACAAATTCTTTTTTATTTTCCATCATCTGAAAATGTTTTTATTTCCCTTTAATTCCTGAGGGACAGTTCTGCTGCATACAGAATTCAAAAATGACAGTTATTTTATTTCAACACTTAAGAAATAATGTACCACTTCCACTGGTTACCATGGTTCAGATAAGAAATCACTGTTATCTGAACAGGCGTTCATTTCTCTCTGGCTGCTTTCAAGAAACCGTTCTTTGCCCTTAGGTTTCTAGGCTTTCTATACTGTTCCACTGATCTATTTGCCTATTCTTTCACCAATACGACACCGTCTTGATGACTGCAGCTCTACAGCAAGTCGTGAAGTCGGGTAGTGTTGCTGCTCCAACTTTGCTCTTCTCTTACAATATTGTGCTGACTACTCTGGGTCTTTGGTTTCTCCATGTAAACGTTAGAGTCAGTTTGCCAATATCCACAAAATAATGCACTGGGATTTTGCTTGGGATTACATTGAATTTATAGATCAAGTTGAAATGAAGAGAAAAACTGGTATCTTGACAACAGTGAGTCTTCCCATCCATGAGCAAGAAATGTATCTCCATGTACTTAGTTCTTAGATTTTGTTCAGCAAGGTGTGTAGTTTTCCTCATACAGATCTTCTACATATTTTGCTAGACCTATGCCTAAGTATTTCACTTTGGTGGTGCTAATATAAATGGTATTGTGTCTTTAATTTCAAATTCCACTTCTTCATTGCTGGTACATAGGAAAGCAATGGACTTCTGTGCATTAACTTTGTATTTATCTCACACTTTCAGATTTCGAGAGTTTGATTATGATGCATCTTGGTGTGAATTTGAGTTTCTCTTGTATGGGGTTTACAGTTTCTTAGACCTGGAGGTTTGTTTCTTTTGCCAGATTTGGTGAGTTTTCAGCTGTTATTTCTTTCAAATACTCTCAGCCCCACTCTCACTTCCTTCTGGGACTCCAGTTATACAAGTGTTTGATCTTGTCCCACAGATCATTTTTTTCAAGGCTGTTTTCTCTCTGTTGTTTAGACTGGAAAAACTCTATTGCTCAGTTCTCAGGTTTACTAATTCTAACCTCTGTCACCATCATTCTACTAACTGAACCCATACAATAAGTGGGGGGGGGGGGAGGAAGGGGGAATGTTGTTGTTACTGTGGTTTTCAATTCTAAGATTTCCATTTGGTTCTAATTTCATTTGTAATTTGATTCTAGTTCATTTTATTTAGGTCTTTGCTGAGATTTTGTGCTTTTATTTCAAAATAATTTTTAACTGATTGTGAAGCATTTTTATGGCAGCTGCTTTGAAATTCTTATGAGAAAAATCCAGTATCTGATTCATCTTGGGCGGGTGTCTGTTGTCTTTTCTGATTCAAGTTGCAATTTACTTTGTTATTGCCATGTCAAGCAAGTTTCTATTGTATACTGAATATTTTGTCTATTATGTTAGAAGTCACTAACATAAGGCCTTATTAAATATTTTATTTTAGCACTTTTCTGGGCTATTATTCCAATGGCAGATTAATTTTCAGAGTCTCTGTGGTATTATTTGGCCTGCTCTGTGTATCTGGTGCCACTGGGCTCCCAAGGGTCCCTGCTGACGCTGCCTGAAGGGATGAAAGGAGTTTCCCCAAGCCAGGCTGCCAGATGCCTCTGGGTGGGGGAAGGGTGTGATGGCCCCAGGTCTCCCTAGCCCCACCCCAGCTTCCCAGTATCTCAGAGTGGGAAAGGCAAGTCTTGAACCCACAGAGACAAAAAGGCTTCCCAGAACACGCTGCTTCCCACAGGTGGGTCCCTCTTGCCAGTTTCACCCACCTGCCCCTGTATCTCTGGCTAGGGGAGAAGCAGCTCAGGCCCACATAACCGAAGAGACTTCCCTGGACCAGGCCACTTGCAGCTGTGTTCTTTTTGCCACAAGTGCTTCACCCCGGTATCTTAGGGTAGGGGAGGAGACCCTCATAGTCCTCAAGGACAAAGATGCTTCTCAGACTGGAATGATTGCTGTTCTGAGTATCACTTGCTAGTCCCACCCACCTGCCTTGGTATCTTTCAGTGGAAAAGGGAAGGCTTAAGAAAGGTAGGAAAAAGAGTACTTTGTCTCCACACTTATATTCAGTGGGATTCCTAATTGATCCCCCTTGGTTATGATATTAAGCCTGCCTAAAGTATTCAAAGGGACTTCCATTAAATTTTTTTTTAACATTTATTTATTTTTGAGAGAGACAGAGCATGGGGGGGTAGGAGGGAGCAGAGATAGGGAGACACAGAATCTGAAGCAGGCTCCAGGCTCTGAGCTGTTAGCACAGAGCCTGATGCAGGGCTTGAACTCACAAACTACAAGATCATGACCTGAATCAAAGTTGGATGCTTAACCAACTGAGCCACACAGGGATCCCTATGGGGACTTCCATTGGATTCATGGAAGGAATGAGCTTACCTGGACTGATTTCCATTGCAGGTCAGGAGGTCAGGAAGCATGGGTCTGGGAGGCCTTTTTCTGTTGGGTTGAGGGATGCCCTATTCCCTATGGCTAGATTGTTCTTCGACTCCTGTGGTCCCAAACCAGCTCACCTCTTCTTCTTACAACCTTTCAGAATTCTCTTTTGGTTGTCTTCTGCACCAGTTCTAGGATGTATAGCTAGACTTAGCAGAGAAAACGGGTCTATATTATCCCACTTGTACTAGAAATCTCCTATGAGTCTGCTTAAACTATGTTTTCTCTCTTGATTTTTTTAGTCAGTTCTTTTATTTTTATATATCTGGTTATTTCTTAATTTAATGCCAGGCTAAGTTTTATAAATATGTTGTAGATATACATACAGATATATGTAAATACATATTACATGTTATCAGTAAATACATAAAAACTATACAAATAACTTGAATTGATGATTGATCGTCTTTCTTTAGAGTAAACTTACACTTACTTCTAGCAAGCAATAAAGTAGGAGCAGGTCTCCTTAATCCAATCAAGGACTAAGGTGATTTGAAAGCAGGGCTTCAGCCTTTGTGAGCGCTAATCCTTAAGATATAGCCTATCCTTCAAAGTTCCCAACAAAAAGCCTGGAGCTTCCATTGCCCTTCCCTCTTTGCAGGCTCTGAACTCCAAATTTGTCCCCTAACATTAACTACCAAAAACTCTACTTAGAATCTCAGCCTCTCTGCCCTGTGTGAAAGAAAGAAAGAAACAAAGAAACAAAGAAACAAAGAGAGACAGAAAGAAAGAAAGAGAGACAGAAAGAAAGAAGAGAAAGAAAGAAAAGAAAGAAAGAAAGAAAGAAAGAAAGAAAAGAAAAGAAAAGAAAAGATATCATGAGTTTATACTGACACTTCTGAGGAAAATTTAAGATCCCTGGATTCTTACCCAATTTCTTTGATTGTATCTCTTTTCCATACCAAAAATCTATGGCTTCAATCCAATGTAACTATCTACCTGCTTACAATCTTACAACACATAACCTCCAGAATAACATTACCAATATTATTACCAAGTATCTGATTATTAAAATCAGCTTATGGCATCTTTGCAGTTCTTTGTCCTTAGGGGTATATCCCAGTAGAAACTTATAGTCACATTACTATGTTTCAGGGTCACTTGAAATACTCTGTATGCTTCAAACCTGATATACATTTAGTTTACTAGTATCTCATTTTGCATTTGATTTTTTAAAATTTTTCCTCTCGTTTTAATTTATTTTCGTTTTATAATATGATAAGGCATTTACATGACTCTAAAGCCTAATCCACAAAACAAAGTATATTCTAAGTCTAGGTACCTTACCGTTTCTTCCACCCAACCCCCTCTCTCTCCTTAGAGTAGCCATATTTATTAGTTTCTGGTTTAGCATTCCTTTGGTAGATCTGTGTGTATACACAACAATACACATTTACATATTCATAGGCCCCTTTCTTTGAAAAACCATAGCACACAGTACCACTGTTCTGCTCCTTGCTTTTATCATTTAACAATATATTCTCAAGATGAGCACATAGCATATATAGACATAGTCCTTGTTCCTTTTTATAGCTACTCCCTTTACAGTACTCCATTATGTGGATACGTTGTATTTTACCTAAACAATCCTCTAATGTGCTGAGCCCAGACTGAACTGCCATTCAATTTTGCTTTATAATTTAAATTCACTAAAAATTCGAATGGTCAGATAGCCAGATCAACTAACTTGCCGCCATCCTGGGCTTTGCTGTCACAGCTTTTCGGTTGCTATTAAGTTTGTTTATTTATTTATTCCAAGAGAGACAGAGACAGCATGAGTGCAGGAGGGGCAGAGAGAGAGAGAGAGAGAGAGAGAGAGAGAGAGAGAAAGAAAGAGAATATATCAAGCAAGCTCCACGCTGCCAGCACAGAGCCCGATGCAGGACTCAAACCCATGAAGCCATGAGAACACGACCCGAGCTGAAACCAAGAGTCGGAGTCTTAATGGACTGAGCCACCCAGGCGCCCCTGCTGTCATAGCTTTAAGCAAAGAAGCTAGCCATTTAAGCAAGAAGCAAAACATACTAACAAAGCTCCTGCTCAATCCCCTGATACAGAGTTCTCGCCTAGAAAACACGTTAAAATTACCAAAAGAGCTTTAAAAAACACAAATGGTGGGGCCCAAACATAAACCCCCCTCTCAGCTGGGGTCTACCATTGCACTGGTGTCTTTAAAGCTCCACAAATGATTCTAATACATACTACAAATTAAGAGCAAATCTTCCATACACAATCTTGGAATGTCTAGGTGTTAAATAAAGTAGCTGAGTTTTTGGCACTGAAATACTGAAAATATTTCCACATTCAAAAGTTTCACCTTTAGTCAAAATGTTTTATCTAATTCCTTAAAATCAAAATACAATGAAAAAAGTTCATCAAGAAAATGTATTCAGGGGCGCCTGTGTGACTCAGTCGGTTAAGCCTCTGACTTCGACTCAGGTCATGATCTCACATTCATGGGTTTGAGCTCCACGTCGGGCTCTGTGCTGACAGCTTGGAGCCTGGGGCCTGCTTTGGATTCTGTGTCTGCCTGTCTCTCTGCCCCTTCCCTTCTCATGTTCTGTCTCTCTCTCACACAAAAATAAATAAAACATAAAAAACAAAAGAAAATGTATTCATACTAATGACCGTAAAATGTAACAGATTAAACATTTGTTCCAATTATTAAAAAAAAAAGTAAATCTACAACTATAATAAATCATATAACATTACAAATGCATACTATATGCTTAAATGTTTAGGATATACCTTACCATACTCATTCACGATGATAATTAAAACTATCATAAAATAATATGGCTCCCTCATATTTTTTTAAAATAGTACGTCATCGACCTTGAAAGACTCAATAAAATCAAGGGACAATTCCTTTGCTCACATCCTGGGCTCTGTACCGAGAGTTGTCCTGGATCCACCTCTCCATGGTCCCTCTTATAGGTAATCATATCTGCATTCATGGCTTCACCTACCTACCATCTACACACTGGTAACCACCCAAGCTACGTTTCTAGCACAAAGCTAGACCCATATTTGAGATGAATATTTCTTATGTCAAAAAATTAAATCACTGGGGAGCCTGGGTGGCTCAGTAGGTTGAGAGTCCAGCTTTGGCTTAGGTCATGATCTCATGATTTGTGGGTTCGAGCACCATGTCAGGCTCTCTGCTGACAGCTCAGAGCCTGGAGCCTGCTTCAGATTCTATGTCTCCCTCTCTCTCTGACTCTCCCCTACTCACACTGTCTCTCTCTCTCTAAAAATAAAACATTTTTTAAAAAAACTTTAAAAAAATAAATCGTTAAATCCCCTTCTTTAACTTATTTTTTTCAACACTTTGTCATCATGCACCCTCTTTCAAAACTCATCAATTGTTCCTTTACCCCACCCCAAATCATTCAGCCTACAAAACCACTGTCATTTTTGTCCTTTCTCTATTCCTACTGCCCATGCCAATGCCTTGGTTCAAATTCTCCTCATCCAAGCTTGGTCTCTGCAACAGCTCAGCCTAAGTTCCCTGATGTGACCAGTTCTCTACAGAGCAATCTGTCATCTTCCTCAAAGGTCAATCTGATCACATCAAATCTGCCTGGAAACCTTTGTCTGCCTTGATGGACACAAGGCCCATCACAATCCAACGCCACCTTACCTCTCCGGCTCCATCTCTGGCTACTGCTCCCCAGAGGGAGCAGCCCAAAGTACAGCAGTACTGAATGTCACTCTCTTCCCTCAACTCACCTGTCCTTAAGTCCCCATGCTTTAGCACATCCTATCTCTATCTTCTGCCCTCGCTCTTGCTTCCCCACCTAGCAAACTCCTAACTACCCTTTCAGATCTCAGTTCAATGTCCCTTGGAACTCTGGACACTGTACCCAATGTTCTTGATACTGGGATGAATGATTCCTTCTCTGTGTTAGACACCACATGGTCTCTTACTGATACAAAGAAACCTCTCTGCCTACTAGACAACCATGATTTTCTCAAGGATTTATTCCATTCACTTTTTTTTTTCCTCCAGTGATGACTAATGAATAAAAATATCAATTCCAACAAAGTTCATAACAAAAAATTTCAATACCAGCAGTTTACAACAAAGACAGTCCAAGATAAACTCTTGTATGTATCCATAACATTCTGGAAAGAAGAGCATTTCAGAAGCTAAAAAAAGGTAGAGGTAGAGCCTTTGCTCAAAGACATCTAGAGAGTGATCTGACTCTATACCCCCAGATGAGGAGGTGTCTTGTGGATGCCTAGTTTGGTTCAAGAACCAGGAGTCCAATAGTTTATATAAAACATTTCCTTAAACATCTATATGAAGATTATTTGTATTGTTTTTTTTAAATAGAAATGAAAACTCAGAGTATAACAGGGTAATGCAACAGCAAAAACTGGGAGTCCAGAATCAACAAAAGTCAACCCTGCAAAAAAAACCCAGGAGCCAAAAAATATGGCTCTGACACAATTGTATTTGGCTCTGCTTTGTGTGGCCCCCTCATCTCTTAAAGGTTTCTAGATACATTCTTAGCTAGTAATTTGAATATTACATTAGTCTTGTGGAAGGAATATCTCTTCCCTTCCAGCTATAGTCCACCTGAAATGATAATATAGCCCCATTCTCCTAGGCTCAAAATGTTGGTGTGACATTTGTTAGCTTCTGCCTCTATTTTAACCCTTTCATCAAGTGTATGACCAATTTATGATAGAACTGCCATCAAAGGCTTCCTCAGATTCACCCTTTCATCTTCATTCCCCCTGCTGTGCTCTACCCCAAGACCAAAATAATTCATAGCAGTCTTAACTGTCAAAGCCATGGCGATCTTCTCAGCTTCAGAGACCTGCCCACAAAGTCTACTAAGCAGCCCACAGTCAGAACAGCATTCCTAGAGCACTGATGTCACCATGCTGCTACCCTTGTCAAGTGTTTACAATGACTGTACAGATAATGTTCGTCAGTTTTACACTTACCAAAGGGGGAAAAAAGGAGTAAGATTTACACTGAGTTCTGTCTCATTCTAGCAGTAAGTTATATCATCCACAGATTTTTTTAAAGTACTATCCATCTCAATAAGAGATGCTTTTCCAATAAAAATCTACCTACTGTGTTTAATTATTATTT